>JAVTVY010033364.1:0-148161 GCA_036873755.1 Hanleya hanleyi | reverse complement strand
TCAGCCCATTTTTCAATCGGCTTATGAATCTTCGGTAAAATGTAAAAATGTCTCATTTTTGCTTCATGTTTCTTAGGGGCCAGATACTCTAACTGTTTGTCGGAAAGAATTTGTTTTTCTTTTAATTGGACCAAAATTTGAAGAAATCTGACATAATTTTGAGGCCATATTTCTTTGTTTAGTTTTTTGTAATGTCTGGGATTATTGAGCAGACGCTGGGCTTCTTTAATGTAGTTTTCTCTTGACAAGATAACAGTGGCAGAGCCTTTGTCTGCAGGCTTAAGGACTAAGTTTCTATTGTGACGTAATTTAGATAGGGAGCGGCGTTCCGAAATAGACAAATTTTGGTAATTTCCAAACCTATCACTTGTTAATAAAGCCTGAACTCTAGTTGAAAGATTATCTACAGCTTTTGGAATTTCAGGATCGACGTTCTCGGGGATATACCCGGAATTAGCCGTGAAGGGTTCTTTTTCTCCGACAGAGTTTCTATAGCGATCAGCCAAGTGAAGTTTATTTTTGAAAGGTATGATAATTTCGTATCCCTTGGTCTCCATATGTGCATCCATGCCTGTGCTGGGTTTGGGAGTAGGCACAAAAGAAAGCCCGTGGCTGAGCAGGGAGTGATCAGATTGGGTTAGTACAAGACTATTGGTTAGGTTAACTATGCTAGTTCCTAAGCCAAAATTAGGGCGGCACGTGCCCTCTCCCAAATTTAGTTTAAATCTATTGTATGGAGCCAGTGTTTATACAGATAATTTGCTGTATCTTCAGTCCAGTGTATGTTGTCGTCGCCGACAGAAAAGAATTCAGGGTCAATTTTCTTGATAATTTCCAAATGCCTAATGTGCTCAGCATTTTTGTTTAGAGATTCTATACAATGGCATTCACTGGCTGGTAGAAGGTCCGAAACTTGGAGTTCGATAAAATACAATTTTGCGCGGGGGAAAGCTTTTCGGATCGAACTCATCATTAAACTCATTTCTTGTTTGGCAATTCGTGGCTCAAGTTGTTTGTTATTTACTCCAATGTTTAGCAGAATTTTTTTGGGCTGGGAAGACCCGTGGCGATAATGGCTAGCCATATTCCGAAAATGTTTGAACTGGGCACCAGGATAACATTCGACCTGAACATCAGGGTGTGGTTCTAGATTAATCCGAGAAAGATTTGAAGCACCCCAAAGAAGGACATTTTTGGTGACTTTTGGGAGGCGCCAGTTCATTTTCCCCTGTCTGTCAGAAGCAGTGTGCCTGAATTTATAGAATTTTGAATTTTGAACACGGCGATATGGTGTACGAAAACCGGCCGTTGGGGGTGATTTTGCGGTGTCAGCATAGGAGTTAGTACTAGAGACACCCGGGTTAGTTGGATTAGATGTGTTGGATGACGAGTTAGAAGGGCGGTTAGGCTGAGGAGAATTAGATAACCGAGTAGGGGTGGATGAGACCGAAGGCAGGTTATAAGTAGGAGGATGTAGAACACGGGAAGATGGGGAATGCGACCTGGCAGCATGTGTCAAACTGGGCGAGTTTGGCAATGCTGGTGAGTCAACAGGCGAAGACGGAGACCGTGTGCTTGTAGAAGGCCGAGATGCCGGAGGAGTGGTAATTGGCTGACGAGCTCTACCCGAACGATTCTCCGACACCGTGGGATCGAGGTCCAAAATAAATTTTCGAAAGGCCGAGATAGTGGTTTCCGTTAATTTGGCTTTATGATTTTGTTTTCCCCATTTTAAGGCGTTAGAAATAGCACGGTCGAAGTCCAGGTCTTTAGAAGATTTGGCCGAAATAACCTGTGACATTTTTTGTAATGTTTAACCAGCTCATGTAGAATTTCAGTTGCCCAATTTTGGTTTATCAGTCCAATGCCGAAATCAAAGTCAGAGTCTCGCTGAGCTGGTTTGAAGAAGCTGTTCATATCATCAACTCTTCGTATAAGTGATTTTGGGAGGGAGTCTTTAGCCAAATGCTCCTCTAGTAAGCCAATGTGGTGCAGGCACTGCAACACCTGATATAATACCTTGACCAGACGAGAGAATTCCGAAAATGTCTGATTGTCGGTACTTTTGGGGGTCGAATGGTTGGACTGACGTGGTCTACGAAATGTCTGTCCTTTGTTTTTAGGGCCGTAATTCCTGGCCATTTTGTTTGAATAATTTAGAGATGCAGCCGAAATTGTGAAGTAGAACAAAATTGATTTGGAAGAGTGTTGAAAGTGATTAAAGGCCTGGGAAAGAAGAAACGGTTAGTAGGGAATAGATCTAAAATGTGTGACTACAATATACTATACGATAAACAGTACGGTAACTACCTATACTGTACAGTGTGATATTTTCCAGCACTATGATAAGCACTATATAGGATTGCTAAACAACAATGTAACTGAACTAAAGCGTGTTCAAGCAATTTGTCAACACAGAGATACCCGCGTAAGCAGATAAAACCTGAAAGGTAAATATGGTATTAATCAAAGCACTAAAAAGTGAAACTAAAATGTTACTACACTAAAGCATGTACGACTTAACTAAAGCATGTTTAACTTAACTAAAGCATAAAGAAATAATTTGTCTACAAAAAGATACCTGCGTAAGCAGATAAAACTCTGAAAGGTAAATATGGTATTAATTAGAAGCATAAAAGTAATCTTACAGTCAGGCCAAAGTTTACACCGTCGCTGGCTAGAATATTTTCGGGTATGGGTGCCCGTCTTCAGTAACCAAAAAAACAAGTCTGAAGACTCCCGGAAAATGTTCCCATTTTATATCCTCAAGCTTGTGTACACCAGGGTCCCATGTAGTGATTAGGCAGTGACACATGTTTCTCAAATACAATTATTTTAATAACAAAATCTAGATAAAAGTTGACTTAAGATAATCCCAGTTGAAAGTCACTCTAAAAGCATTCTAAATACAAAATTGTTGGCACCACTTGCTTCTACAACGGTTTTGTCAGCAGGTGGGCATGGGATCAATGGTCCACATCCACAATGATTAGTGTTTTGACTGGACCATGTCATTGTAATCAGTAAGAGAAACATCAACCGTTAATTGTTTACCGTGAGACTATTGTTCACTTAACAAATCTCCAGTGAATCGGTCATGATTCAAAGAGAGATCATGTGCATTGTTGAAACATGGGTTGGATATCAAAATACCCAGTGATCACACAGTCACTAAAATAATCAAAACAATCATTGTACACACAGCGTTGATATGAGATACTGAGTACCTATCCGAGATAACAGACATGTTCCGACGGTGTTGTGCGAAATAGACAATGCTGGGTTTTATAGAAACAATTTAGGAGCCTGGCACTGGCATGTATGTATTTTATGTGAGTATGTAGGCACTGGCACAGGGATGTATTAAACAAAACTCATTTCCTAAAAATCGTTCCTAGAGACAAGTTTCTGATGGTTTTAAAAGGCTGCTATAGTTTAGCTTGTGCCATGGCAGTAAATCGTAAATTTCAGTCACCAACCTGTGTTAGAGGATATAGTTTACTTCGGACTAATAAGTCGCGTAAACTCTTATTCTTTCTGTAAGCTATGATTGGCTTCAGATTGAGTGGCTGCCTCAGTTTAGGTTGAAGATTCTGATATTCCTCCTTTAGCATACGAGCGGCTTCAACATATCGCCTGCTATAAGGAATCACAAAGGGTATTATCTCCCGTTTAGACTGTTTGCCTGGATCGATATTCATGCCGAAAGGATATCGTGTTTGTAAAGTTTTGATCCAAAATGTCTCGCGTATCGCTCTCAGGTCGCCAGTTTCTTCCTGTGTGGCGAGAGTGGGGATTTGTTCAATAGGCATGATCTCAAAATGTTCCTGGAGGATGTGTCCTGGGAGATTGAAATGGTCGTTAACCGGACCGTCGTTTTCGAGAAAAATATCAGATTGATGACGGGCGGCTCGTTCCCTAAATGCCCTTTTTGTTTCACCAATATACTGTTTAAGACACTTTTTGCACGTAATAAGATATATTACGTTCACCGAGTCACAGGTGAAATGGTCTCGTAGTTGATATTTGTTTCTCGTTTGTTCACTTTTGAAGTACGTTCGAGTCGCGATGAATGCATCAAGTTTACATCGATCTTTTAGGCATTTTTGAGTTTGACCATCGCCGACGTTGGGGCGTTATGTTTGATCCTAACGGGTTCAGACCTATGCATGTGTGTATGTATGTATGTATGCTGATCTGTGTACATTTTTCAGTAGTGGTATTAATATGTCAGAAAAGTAGGCTTGTCATTCCCTGCAGTCAATTAGAGCACAATATGCACTCGTGCAGTCATTAACACCTCACAATACACAGTCCCGTCAAAGCTTAATCTAGCTGTTACCAGTGGGGTAGCAGTACCACCCAACCTAATCTGTTGAACTTCTATTCCACATATTTTAGGAACTAAATTTTCAAGCCTGAAATTGAACGACTTATTATTAGAATTTTGTTATTATTTCACCAAATTCTAGACTCAATACCGAATATTTAAATAACGAAATAAAAGAAGAATGAAAATGTTTGACTCTCGGCGGGGTTGCGTATCCTCAACTGTAACATGTACATGTAATTCTCTTGAGCAAACTTTCATTATATTGCCTATGTTAAAGGAGTTATTCCAAAGTCCAACTATATATAAGATACAGTTCCTAGTTTATGTTGAGGTATAAACCTAGCTAGAGGCCCACAATTTGTTTCACATGGAGAACAATACTTAATATTCCTAAATTCCATATATTTCTCCAACTGTACATTCCCTACAAATTCACCATCAAAAAACATTTCTACAAACACAACCATACCCACACACATTCACCAGCCATTTGTACTTTGGTCTTATCATTCCCTGCAAAATACATCTTCACCATATTTATCCATAGCTCAGCCATTCATATTGACTGTATGTATGGTTGAGTATCCCTCAGTCCTCACATGTTAGTGGTGAAAAACAATCAAACTTACATTCCAGTTGCACATGTTAAAATTGGGATTGATTCTGTATTACAGGATAGCTTGTAGATAAACAAGTCTCAAATTCTCAAATTCCATAGGTCACCTTACATTGCAATGATGATAACTTGTATACCGGTACAGCCATACTAGACATCACTCCCCTAATATGATTGTAGGACACCCCTGAAAGCTTTGTAAGGAGTGATCAATTGTATGAGTGTGATTAGGAGTGTGGTGTGATCACAATCCTCAACAATCAATGACTATCTATATATCTGCAAGAACTTACTTACACATACATGTACCGGTACATTAAGAATTGATCGGGACCATAATTTTGCGTGATGTTATCTATCTACAGTTTAGTTGAGAATTCTTCGTGTTTCTGGTCACAGCACTGTACATCTGCACTGATTGGTGGAGGAGGGAGAGTATCGTCTGAGTATGAGATGCTCTGATCGCTCACGCTTCGTTTAGTATCCGGTAATCCTGGAGGCTTCAGACCTTTCCCTGAAGGTTTATAGGGAGTTTCATCAGTGAAAGCGAATGATTCATTGATGTAACTCTCAATTGCCTTGGGATGTACGTTAATCGGTTTATCTTTCTTGGGCATGTGACTGTGTCCAGCAGCTACTATTGGAGCATCAGGGGCTTTGGTTTTGTCTACTGGCATGACAAAATGATTTGCTGCTCCGAATTTTGATTCCGTTTTGACAATCGCTTCACTATCGATCTCTCCCTCGTGAGATTGGAGTTGCTCATATTTAGTCGCTCGACTGTCCTTAAACAGCACGATGGCGAGGGCAATAAAACAGGGTACAATGGCCACCATACCTGCCATAATGCCCACATAGACTTTGAGCGAAACCGTCGCCATGGTGTCACATGACACGGCGGCAACTATGCTCTTATTGTGGTAGGCAGTTACACAGATATTGTACATGACGTAACTCTGTATATCACTCATGGCGTATTCTCTCTGTTCACCGTGGATCCATGGTGAGGTCTTCACACCTTCCTCAGAGCCCATGAACACCACCTTGAAGCCGTATACAGGATGTAGGGGATTAACGGTCCATTTTGCGATCAGTTGTCCGTCACCAGTGACCACCTCTAGGACAAGGTCAATGTCCTCGGATGTAGGCAGACTTGTATCATTATTGTCACTGGAATGAGTACTATACCTCGGCTCCAAGGTAGAGCTCTCAGGTGGACAGAATTGGTTCTCATGTAATGGGCTAGTGCAAGTGAAGTTTTCCTTGGGGTATTCATGAAAAGGGATGAGCAAATCTCCTTTCTTACACATCCAAGGCTTGTGTGTCTCTGTCTGAATTCTCAAATCCCTATCTATAGCAGTCTCCTGCCATTCGTGGAGCCACGTCATGTGACAGTCGCAAGTCAGATTGTTGCCCTGGAGATGAAGGAACTTGAGGTCAACGAGGTCAGTGATGTCACACTTGTACAGCTCTGTAATTCCACAGTTGGTCAAATCCAGGAAGGTGAGGTGTGGTGGTAGTTTGACCTGATAGAGACTAGACAGTCGTGGATTTCCCTCCAAATATAAACTCGTCAGATGGTCCAGATTCCTGAATGCCTCATTGTTTATGCTTGATATGTTGTTCTTGTTCAGATTCAGTTGTTTGAGCCGATGACCTTTGACCCCAAACTCCTGAGAACCAATACTAGATATGTGGTTATCCCTAAAATCCACAGAATAGAGATTGGGCATGAATTTGAGTACATTGGAGCCCAGAGTGTTGATTTCATTGTTTGCCAAGTCTAACAGTTTCATGTTCACCAGACCTTTGAACCAGTTTCTTTGAAGGGTTTTAAAGTTGTTCTGTGACAGAATTAATTCCTGCAGTTCTCCAACTTTCTCAAATGCTCCATCAGGAATATTTTCAAGATCATTGAGACTTAAATTCAGATGTTTCATCTTCATATCTGGAAAGCTACTGATTGTCTTCACGGCATTGTGGGTCAAGTCGAGCGAGTGAACTTCAGACAGATAAACCAACACTGATAGATCGAGGGTGTGAATCCTATTGAATGCCAATATGAGTCTATGAATATTCAATGAGACAGTCCCCTCTAAACTCTCGCTCATCTCTGATATATGATTGTGAGAAAGGTCCACCATTTGTATGTCGGAAAATCTTCGAAATCTGCTGATGTTAAATGCTGTGATGTTATTGTCTTCAAGTCTTATTACTGATGCTGATGAGAGAGTTTCTATGGCAACTGGAATGTCTCTGAAGGAATTGTTGGCTAAATTCAGTGTGGATATAGATTGAATTTGCTGGAAAAAGTCTGCAGGAATTTCACTGATTTGATTGGACGATAAATCGAGGTAATGCACTTGTATAGGTTGATCTTGTTCGCTGCTATTTCTGAGTTGTCCTTTGGGGTTCCCTTCATAGGTACATGAAATGTTGTAAGCTGATAATGATTGGTCGAAGGTACAGTTGCATTGATTGGCCAATAAAAGATCACATGTTCCAATGCTGCTCACGGATTGAAAGAACAGAAGTCCAGTGGTAATGTAGACCAGTAGAAGTGTATGTGGAGCCATTCTGGAAAATAAAAGATGAGAATCATTAGTTTTGCAATACTTCAGTGGGAACTGTTACATAAACAGTATTAGATTGCTCAGTTGTTGTACTAGAGACTGCCTTGGAACCCAGCTACATGTACATTGTATTTGCCAGATGTTCATGTCACAGATGACCAAAAGCAATCGCATAGCAGTTTGAGAACTATTTTGTGGCCATTAATGCAAATTTTATGGTCTAAATTACTTTTAGCTGACTAGTCGGATGGATGTATGGATTGAATTGTATGATATTAGAATCTAGTATTAAAGGTTTATGGTTATAATCCTCCTGATGGGTACTGTTCAGAAAGAGAACATTGATAAAGTACTATGAAGATTTGTCATTGAGGAAGGCAATCTCATCCAGGCAAATCCCCTGAACTGGCGGTGTTTGATAATAGGCCTATACAAATTAGGCAGGATTACCTCTTCCATACACATGATATACAACAGGGAAACCAAGATCAATGTAAGTTGAGGTGGGAAATGAAGAGATTTGTTGGTCTACAGTATCCTTGCTGCTGTCATCAATACCCTATTTCTTCTAATTTTTCGAACAGCATTTTTAGACTTAGAAGCAGAAAATATCCATATTTATGTCAACTGAGATTAAATACTGTGGCATGGATCTGTTATTTATCCCAAGAACTGCAAAGATAGCCAGTGAAATTTGTAGAATGTTAGCAGACTTTCTCTCCACAGTAGCCTGAAGTTAAGTTTTGCCGTCTGAATAATTAATAGAAGAAATAGGGTACACGGTGTCTATATATAATACCTGTATGTACATCCATGAATATAACACATAGAACAACCTAAACAGTAATAGGGTACACGGTGTCTATATACCTGTATGTACATCCATGAATATAACACATAGAACAACCTAAACAGTAATAGGGTACACGGTGTCTATATACCTGTATGTACATCCATGAATATAACACATAGAACAACCTAAACAATAATAGGGTACACGGTGTCTATATACCTGTATGTACATCCATGAATATAACACATAGAACAACCTAAACAGTAATAGGGTACACGGTGTCTATATACCTGTATGTACATCCATGAATATAGCACACATAGAACAACCTAAATAATAGGGTACACGGTGTCTATATACCTGTATGTACATCCATGAATATAACACATAGAACAACCTAAACAGTAATAGGGTACCGCGGTGTCTATATACCTGTATGTACATCCATGAATATAGCACCAGAACAACCTAAACAGTAATAGGGTACACGGTGTCTATATACCTGTATGTACATCCATGAATATAACACATAGAACAACCTAAACAGTAATAGGGTACACGGTGTCTATATACCTGTATGTACATCCATGAATATAACACATAGAACAACCTAAACAATAATAGGGTACACGGTGTCTATATACCTGTATGTACATCCATGAATATAACACATAGAACAACCTAAACAGTAATAGGGTACACGGTGTCTATATACCTGTATGTACATCCATGAATATAGCACATAGAACAACCTAAACAGTAATAGGGTACACGGTCTCTATATACCTGTATGTACATCCATGAATATAACACATAGAACAACCTAAACAGTAATAGGGTACACGGTGTCTATATATAATACCTGTATGTACATCCATGAATATAACACATAGAACAACCTAAACAGTAATAGCTTCATCTAGTTTATATGTTGTTACTCAGTTACAGGTGTGATCATTCCCAGCCATGATGCCTCTCAATGAACTTACATGTACACTGCGGGATCACACTGCTCCATGGGTCATTCAGCTCAATCCGGCAATAAAACAACCCCTCTCCACTCTTTTTCTATTGGATTTATCGAGTTTGGCAAAAAGTTTGATTGCCGTGAAGAGCTCATCCATCTGCAATCAGTCTTCAAACATCAACGACCGGTTAAACTTTCGCCATTATCTTCGTATGGGTCACGTGATCCACGCAATACGTTGCCGATCACGTGACAGATGAATATAATGGAGGAGGAATTCAACTGGCTGTTGATGTTCGAAGACTGATTGCAGATGGATGAGCTCTTCATGGCAATCAAACTCTTTGCTGAACTCGATAAAACCAATTGACAGAGAGTTGGGAGGGGTTGTTTTATTGCTGGATAGAGCCGAACGACCCATGGAGCCGTGGGATCCCGGAATGTACATGTAAGTTCATTGAGAGGCATCATGGCTAAGTGTAGGAATGAACGAAGCCATGTCAACTTGGCTAGATCACTCCTTCCTCCCACAATCGCATTACCTCTTATCTTATTGAAGCTTCATTATTGATTGATATTATGTAACAGCTTCAGACTGATTTGGACATTAAATTTTCCCACAATAACCCCAATTTTTGTTTTTCACAAAATAATATCTCCGTAATAGTCTGTAAACCAAACATTTATGTTGTGAGCTGGTAGATAAAATATCCTATCTTTGAATACTGATTTTGTATTTCACTGTCATATTGTTCCCCTCCATGCAGCTGTGTTGGTATTCAGTTGGCTTTACTGATTGCTCCTGTCTAATGTTAATATATCTTACCTGGATATGTACTAGTTCTCATACATGTCATACCAGCTCTATAATTGTAATCATTAGATCATTGTACAGGTAAGTCACCTGTGATTGTTCATAAGCTGTCTAATGTTAATATATCTTACCTGGATATGTACTAGTCCTCATACCAGCTCTATAATTGTAATCACTAGATCATTGTACAGGTAAGTCACCTGTGATTGTTCATAAGCTGTCTAATGTTAATATATCTTACCTGGATCTGTACTAGTCCTCATACCAGCTCTATAATTGTAATCACTAGGTACAGGTAAGTCACCTGTGATTGTTCATAAGCTGTCTAATGTTAATATATCTTACCTGGATATGTACTAGTCCTCATACCAGCTCTATAATTGTAATCATTAGATCATTGTACAGGTAAGTCACCTGTGATTGTTCATAAGCTGTCTAATGTTAATATATCTTACCTGGATCTGTACTAGTCCTCATACCAGCTCTATAATTGTAATCATTAGATCATTGTACAGGTAAGTCACCTGTGATTGTTCATAAGCTGTCTAATGTTAATATATCTTACCTGGATCTGTACTAGTCCTCATACCAGCTCTATAATTGTAATCATTAGATCATTGGACAGATAAGTCCCCTGTGATTGTTCCTAGCTGTCTGATCTGTTAGGTTTGTAGCCGTAACACCATTGATCACATATTGGTAACTATCCTGGCTAACTATGTAATTCCATTGTTTTTCTAAGGCTGGACAGGCCTGGACACACACATTCCTAGTTCTTTGTTTACTGTTAATCTCACCTTTGTTTCTCTGTTTACTCCAGAGTTCTATTCACACGTGTGCGTAAACAAGTTTGTTGTGATTCAACCCATGTGGAGACTGTACCAGAAGTGGTTTGATCCCTAATTGTCATTGAGTCCGGGCTCTTGGAACTGACAGACAGGAGCTGTGCACGTATTTGTGCATATTCTCTTCAACAACAAACCTTCCATATTGTCCCATATTAAGATCATTGGCTGTTGAAACTTTCACATTCCAACTTTCTTATAAATCAACAGGAATTATTGGTTTTCCATTGTAAAACAACAAAAACTATTGGTTCTCCGATAAAGCCTTGTTTCTTTTAAAAATTCCAAGCATATAACTCATTTGCCCTCGTTGTGACATACCCTGCTGGTTGGCAGACCATCAGCTGATGTATTGAAAGTTTTACTGTGCATTGAAGGAAGGGCTAATAATGTTGCATTGTCATGAGGACCAAACTTACACAGCTCAGTTATAGGAGGCTAGCAGATATATAAGCTACATGTATACTGATTGGTTAACTGGACTAAATCATGGAAGGCTAGTAAATATAACCTATACTGATTGATTAACTGGACGCGAGTGGTTGGGTGAGTTCAGGTTCCTGTTGCTTCAATGCATTTTGCTGAGAAAGCAACATGAACTTGATTGTCTTTATTGCTCCATGTAAGCGTCCTGTCTGTGTCTTGTGCACTGTCCTCAGTGTTTCATAGGGTGGATGGAGGGTGTCTGGTTCCATGCTGCTTCAAAGATTTCATCTTTGAAGTAGCAGGAACACAACTGGTCTGGGTGGTGCTTAGTTGGTTCGTCGTGATATAGCTGAAATATTGTTGAAGGCAACGTTAAATTATATTCGCTCACTCACTGATTAACTGGACTAAATCATGGGAGGCTAGCAGATATAAGCTATACTAATCGGCTAACTGGACTAAATCATGGGAGGCTAGCAGATATAAGCTATACAGACTGGCTAACTGAACTAAGCCATGGGAGGCTAGCAGATATAAGCTATACTGATTGGATAACTGGACTAAATCATGGGAGGTGAGCAGATATAGGCTATACTGATTGGATAACTGGACTAGTTGGCTCAGTCTGTCTACTGTACTTGACTCAGTCTGTCTACTGTAGTTGGCTCAGTCTGTCTACTGTACTTGGCTCAGTCTGTCTAATGTAGTTGACTCAGCCTGTTTACTGTAGTTGACTCAGTCTGTCTACTTTACTTGGCTCAGTCTGTCTACTGTAGTTGGCTCAGTCTGTCTACTGTAGTTGGTTCAGTCTGTCTACTGTAGTTGGTTCAGTCTGTCTACTGTAGTTGACTCAGTCTGTCTACTGTAGTTGGCTCAGTCTGTCTACTGTACTTGACTCAGTCTGTCCACTGTACTTGACTCAGTCTGTCTACTGTAGTTGGCTCAGTCTGTCTACTGTACTTGACTCAGTCTGTCCAATGTAGTTGACTCAGTCTGTCTACTGTAGTTGGCTCAGTCTGTCTACTGTACTTGACTCAGTCTGTCCACTGTACTTGACTCAGTCTGTCTACTGTAGTTGGCTCAGTCTGTCTACTGTCTGTCTACTGTAGTTGGCTCAGTCTGTCTACTGTAGTTGGCTCAGTCTGTCTACTGTAGTTGGCTCAGTCTGTCTACTGTAGTTGGTTCAGTCTGTCTACTGTACTTGACTCAGTCTGTCTACTGTAGTTGGCTCAGTCTGTCTACTGTAGTTGGCTCAGTCTGTCTACTGTACTTGGCTCAGTCTGTCTACGGTAGTTGGCTCAGTCTGTCTACTGTAGTTGGTTCAGTCTGGCTACTGTAGCTGGTTCAGTCTGTCTACTGTAGTTGGTTCAGTCTGTCTACTGTAGTTGGCTCAGTCTGTCTACTGTAGTTGGTTCAGTCTGTCTACTGTAGTTGGTTCAGTCTGGCTACTGTAGCTGGCTTAGTCTGTCCACTGTAGTTGGCTGAGTCCTATTTCTCTTAACTTTCACCAGGAGAACTATGGTGTGACACAGATATGGCATGCCTAAAAAGAAGTCATTAGGTCAATAGTGGATATACAGGGAAAACTATGTTTCGCAAACCAAAACTGAGATCATACATCTAGGTCAAGATCACTGTAATTTTCTTTACTCCTGCTGTAGAAGGCTTCGTAGAAAGTTTGCTGCAGTTGTCAGCTGTCGATGGATACTTATGAACCTTGGTACACATGATTCTTATGATTGAAGGATGCACCTGTGCTATTTATGAGATTAAATATTAATTTGTGTCCAAATGTTTAGGTTTTGGACTTGGTAATTTGCCAATTATACGGTTTTTGTTAGACAAAAATCTACTGAAAAGAATGAATTTGCTAGGTTTCATTGGATGATTATGAAACTTGGTACACATATTTCATATGATTAGAGGATGTCCCTGTACTATTTAGGAGATGAAATATTAATGTTTGTTCAAATTTTTAGGGTTTTGTCATAGTAATATGCCATAATGATAATGTACAATTTTTGTACAGGTGTACAATGTACATGTAAAGTTTGCTGAAGCTGTCAGCTTCATTGGATGAGTTTGACACTTGCTACCCAAGTTCAATGTGATTCGAGGATGTGCATTTGCTATTTAAGAAATATGACATTAAATATGAATTTTGTCCTAATTATCGCAGTTTAGACTTTGTACCTTTCCATTGATACGGTTTTTGTTGGGCCAAAATTTACATGTAGATCTATATATGGAAAGTTTGCTGAACCTTCCGTGGCATGATTGAAAGACTTGGAGGAAATGTTTCATGTTTTCCAGGTCAGACCTATCCAGCAGTAATCCCACATGGGACTGACCTTTCCAGCAGTGATCCCAAATGGCACTGGCCTATCCAGCAGTAATGCCACATGGGACTGACCTCTCCATCAGTAATCCCATACAGGACTAAACTATCCAGCAGTAATCCCAGATCGGACTGGCCTATCCAGCAGTAATCCCACATGGGACTGGTCTATCCAGCAGTAATCTCAAATGGGACTGGCCTATCCAGCAGTAATCTCAAATGAGACTGGCCTATCCAGAAGTAATCTCGCATTGGACTGCCCTATGCAGCAGTAATTCCACACGGCACTGCCCTATCCAGCCATAATCCTACATGGGACTGACCTATCTCACTGTAATCCCATACAGGGCTAGCCTATCCAGCAGTAATCCCACACGGGACTGGCTTCCCCAGCAGTAATCCCACTCTGGATTGCCGTATGCAGCAGTAATCCCACACTGGACTGCCTATGCAGCTGTAATCCCACACGGGACTGATATATCCAGCAGTTATCCCAGACAGGATTGGCCTATCCAGCAGTAATTCCACGTGGGACTGGACTATCCAGCAGTAATCCCACACGGGACTGGTCTATCCAGCAGTAATAACTCATGGGACTGGCCTATCCAGCAATAATCTTAAACAGGACTGGCCTATCCAGCAGTATTCTCGCATGGGACTGACCTACCCAGTATTAACCTCGCACTGGACTGTCCTCTACAGCAGTAATCCCACGGCACTTACCTATCCAGCCATAATCCTACACGGGATTGGCCTATCTGTCAATAATCCCACATGGGACTGATATTATTGTCTGTACCAAAAAATCTATTCCAGACATTATATTGTTTGTACCAGATCATCTATTCCAGAAGTTATTGTCTGTATCGGATCATCTAAGTCAGATGTTATTGTCTGTACCAGATAATCTGTCAGATGTTTTTGTTTGTACCAGATCATCCATGTCAGACATTGTCTATACCAGACCATCTATTCCATACATTATTGTCTAGATCCTCTATTCCAGACATTATTGTCTGTACCAATAACTCAAGAACTATTCAGCCAATTGACTTCAAACTTGGAGAGTGTCTTGACATTGGTGAAAGGATGGTTGGGATTGCTTTTCACTTACGTGTGTAATCCAAGATGGCCATCATCAACCATCTTGGATTGTCAGCATTTGGATCTTGACATATTCCTTGTCTGACTAATAACTCTACATTTTTTTTTTCAATACTGCTGCAGCTTCAGTGAGAGACCCCGCAAGGCAAGATGTTGGGTTTCTCAGAACGCTTGTTTGTGAATATGAGGCTATCAGTTTAGATATGCTATACCAGTGATGGACATGACAGATGTGGCTGACAGAATGGCCGTTATACATCTGTGGTTTACACAATATTGTGCATATTGTGACGCACAAACGTAGCTTGTAATGTACATGTAGCTTGCTGACAATACACATTGTACATTCATTAACCTAACATGCTTGCAAGGATTTCTGTTCAAATAATTAGGTTCAATGTGCAAATATTTCTTGAACAACCCATTTGGATGTAGGTGTGTGTATCATTTTCTTGGTATGCCAGAATGTTGCTAGTTTTTTGGGGAAATAATATAAAACTGAAAGAAAACTGACTGTGAATTCAGACTTGACCTATTTTCTTTAAGGAACTATTTTGGTTGGGAACTGTAAAAGAAACAGACTTAATGATTTTGTAACATCTACAAAATGAAATAAAGATTTATTTAATTTAAGCGAGCCTTGACGCCTGAGCTTATGCTAAAAACTGCTTCCAGTTACACCATTCCAACATATCAGTTCTCTAGAGGCAAGTAAAAGTGAAACTCCTTTCTCATTTGATATACTTTATACATTGAATACAATAATTCAAATGTACCAGTCGTTGTTGTCTGATAGCTTTGAAATACTTGAACTGAAGTGATAATTGACAGTCTAATAGTCTACAGTGGTCCTTATCAGCTACAGTGGTTGAACTATAATGGTTTTTTTAGAGTGTATGAGTTATGTGTTGGAGTAGTTGTGGCTGTAATTGACTTATTATTTCCAGTAATTCAGAATTCTGTATGCCCAGGAAATGGAATTTCTTTCCCTGAGGTGAGGAGAGAAGGGGAGAGAACTGAAGTGTGAATATCTCAATATTCCGATAGGTAGCCGATTGAGAATTTTCCATCTTTGTGACACAGATACATCGGAATTATCAGCTCGTGTAAATATGGGTGTCATGCCATCATTGCCGATAAAGAACAGGTACACAATGCTATATTGTTTGCATACTATCTTCTATACAGAGCTTGGTTTAACATACAGCTACAGCAGGATTCTTCATTCAACTGAGTCAGATTGGATAATCTAACTTCAAACTGAACAAGAAAACTGGTAGAGTTTCAGATTACATGTAGGTTGTACTGTATGACAGAGGCTGATACAAGTAATTGACTGTACATGCTGGGTGTATGCTATATTTATATATATCCTGCTGACATTGTTACAGTTACTTTCATATTACCATGTTTATCATGTAAGTGTGAAGATTTGTGGTTTATAAGTAGAGATTTATACAATCTCTAATACTTATGCATCCTCCCATACAATACAGTCTGTCTGTTACTCTTGCTAGTACAGTGACAGGGCTGATTCAGGTCATTTTTGAACCCATTATAACGGGTTTGGGCACCATTCATTTGGGTGCCCAATTAGGCAAATGTGTAAAAAAAAATTATTAAACAAAATTCTTCTCTGAACATGCTGAAACCAATAGAAATGCAAGTACATACATGTATACTTCAAGTTGTCTGGGTTTATTTGGAAAATTGAATACTCCTAGAGCTCCCATGGGTTTTGGCAGTACCCCAACACAGCCTATTACACTACATGCCTTGCCTACATGCCTGGCCCCACATCACTAAAAGTCTGAATCGGGTCAGTTGGTCAGCCTGATTTCATTGCTTTCTGACAAAATGTTAATTAACCTTCAGTTCATTGGACTATGGGTTCTTGTTGGGGTCATGTTCATCTGTTAAGTCTGTTCATCCATCGGTCAAAAATTTATTGTCTGCAACCATATGCTTTTGTTGGTAGGATTCTTAAAATTGGGCCAGAGATACCATATATGTGATAGATGTGCATAGGCCTACCTTTTTCATCTGTATGCCCATTGTCCAAGATTGATAGCTTCATATTGTCCATATGAGACCAAATTTGACCATACAATGTTACTTTTGCTGCTATATCCTAGATGTGCACTGACATATTTTTTTATCCATATGCATGTCTGTTTTCCCTGGGCATACAGAAATCACTTTGTCTGTCTGACTGCCTGTCTGTCTGTCTGTCTGTAAGTTACCAAACTAGTCCAGATCATATTTTAGTTGTGCTTGCTACTGAAGTTCACTCAAGTGTTCTGAGAGACTACAGGTTTTGATGATCAATATTATTTATCCAAATGAAAGAAAATTTGTTGTGATTACTACATGAGCCGTGTCTATTTACTTTTATGCTCTTTAGCCAAGACCTTGGAAATTTTGCATATTTTATCCTTACACAATGCATCACAGAATTGTCTCTCCGATTTTATCAAGCCAGTAGCTTTAGCTGCAGAATTTAGCTCGTTTTAGCAATCTATTAAGGATGTCTGTGAATGTCCCTATCCCTGTCCTCATCTGGAAAAACTAAAGCAAAACTTTCAAAGTTTTGGACTTGAAATAAGTCTGGCCCGACCCCCCTGAACCCTCATACATTCCGGGTGCTTAAAGTGTAACTGTGGTACTTTTGCAAGCTTACGTCATATCCAAGATAGCCTTCCAAATTATAGAATTTATACCTTTTTTCTTGTATAATGACTTTAATTTTAACAATTTCAGTGTTATTAATGTTATCATAGTGCACAGCGCCACCAGCATGTCAGAACTTGTGACGTTATTATCGAATGCAATGCAACATTGTTACAAAACTGTTCCATTCTCTGCATTGCCGCGATGTCCCTCAGACGGTGCAGGACGCTCAAAGTATTGTGTCGTTAACGTCATCTCTGAGTCAAAAGAGGCAGCACAAATTTCTCTCCCACTGTAGAAATCTGCCTTTGAATCTTCCGAGATAGAATACGAGTGAAATCTTGGGGGGAAACTTCACTGCGATTTGTTATTCACATCATTGTCTTGAATATGGCATAAACTTGTACACAAGTGCCACAGTTGCACTTTAAATCATGCTACACTTATTCAACCCATCCACTACCCTCGTGAGCCTATCCCACCCCTGGTGCATCAAGACCCAACCTCTATCTCCTTAACTAGGCCTCACCTGACCCCCTATCCTATATATTCTGGGAGCTTACATCATGCTAAACTTATCCAACCCATCCACTACCCTAGGGAACATGTTCCCACCCCCGGGTCACCAAGCCCCACCCTCTATCTTGGATGGTAAGCCTCGCTGACCCCATACCCTCATTTTTTTCTGGAAGCTTACACCATGCTACATATCATTCAACCCATCCCACTACCCTCTGTATAATTGTTTAGCAATTGCTCTGACTGCAATGTTGGTGTAGATCTGCCACCCCTTTGGCTTAATGAATTGCAACCTCAAAAGGGCTCCATCCCCAGGCAGAGCCTCATGGTTTATTTTTTCTCTCCTTTGTTTTAGAGTTATGAAAATCTGAAATAGAATAGCAACTATGTATGCAAAATACATGGGTTTTAAAGTCAATATAATGTGTTCTAGAACAAAATTAAAAGTTCCAAGAGACTATTTAAGGATTAAAACTTTATGAAATTTTAGAACTGTTAGAGGACGGGGACCAGCTGTGGTAATACATGTAGTGTACACAGATATACCAGTGATTGGCAGAGCCAGCGTCAGTACATGTAATAGTATGTACAGTACTTTTACACCCGTTTGGAGGTGAACAATGGTCTATATGATATTCATAGGTGTGTTCTGTCCACAAATATTGAATTATCCATCAATCTAACCTGTCACCCTGACTGTATATTAGTGTCATAATAAAGTCAATGTTGATTTAGGATCTTAACTGGTCAGATTAGATTACATCCCATCAGCCAGTGGCCAACAATACAGTACATAGTGCCCTTGGTCTAGGCTGATATATGGTGGATTATCACCTTGAGAGAAACATTATCACCGGAGATGAAGAAACTAAGCCTCTCTGGTCACAATTTTTGCACACCAGCAATACTGGACCATTTCCTAAAATGACACTATTTAGATTAGAAGGGTTTTTTTTTCCAGTTCTTTGCCAAAATGGCCTTGGGGATATTGTAACGCCCGGTTCGCCCATCTCCACTTTCTCATTACCATATCTCAAGAACGATTGTGCGTATATGAGCACCAAACTCACACCACACATTCATATGGTCACAGAGCAGAAGCCTATAAAATCCACAAGAAATGATTGAAAATTGCTAAAAAGAATTTGAGTGGATTCTTTTGGGTGAAAAGATGTCGCATACCAAAATTTAGGTCAAGGTTACTGTGCCCCCAAATCAGAAAATCATCAAAAATAACTTTTTGTGTGTCAGTAGAATATGCATCTTCACAAGTCCAGGTAAATCCTAAATCCTCGCAGATGGTTTACCTTGACATTTTTGGTGATTCGAATGAGTCGATGCCTCTATTATACAATCTCGTACATTTCATCCCCAGTGCTTGTTTTGAATTAGCATGTCGGTATCCCAAGCCTCCGACGTCGATTTCATCCCGACATCAAAGCGGCAAAGCCCGCGATGAAATCCAAATCTGTCACATCTTGTACCTCGCAGCAGATTGGCATGATCGGCAATCTTAGCGCGTTCACTGATTGGTTTGGTTTAAATGAAATCCCTTGACCTATTTATATCCAGAACTAGTATGGGCAACTAACCAAGCCCATGTATCGATTCTAACAGATCGATCGATACACTGGCTTGCGAGGATGTAGAATATGAGGAGACAATGTGTCACATACGAAAATTTAGGTCAAGGTCAAAGGTCAATTTGACCTCCAAATCAGGAAATCATTAAATATCAATTTGTATTCCTGTCCGTAGATACATTAGGGGAAGATGGTGTGGCACATACCAAAATTCAGGCTAAGATCAAAGGTCAAGGTCAGTGTGACCACAAAATGAGGAGATCGTTGAAAATCGTGATTTTTTTGGTGTTAGATACATTACAGGGATATGTTGTGCTATTTACCAAAATTTTAGGTCAAGGTCAAAGGGCAAGGTCAATATGACCACAAAATCAGGAAATAATTAAAAAAACTATTTTTTGTGTGTGTGTTAGGTTACATAAAGAGAGATTATGTCTTGGGATATAGGTGATTTGCCCTTCAGGTCATTTGCCCTTTGGATATTTGCCCTTCTGACCATTTGCCCTTCCGGCCAATTTGCCCTTTCATCCATTTGCCCACACTATACATGGTATATATGGAAAACTGATTTAGTAAAGTTCTGACGAATATATTCAAGTTCGGTCTTAATGTTTATTTCATGCATAGTGTTTTAACAAAAGTTCACCAAGCAAAGATATCAAAATTCTCTAGCGACACCTCAGAATCTGTGAAGAACGCAGAGATGGACAGAGGACAATTGCACAGACCCTACATGCAACTATAAATACTATTAGTGCTTTAATTAACAGCTACCAGATGAAAATAACTTTTCTTTTTGAAGTTGATATCTTTCCTTTGTGAACATTTGTTAAAACACTACATGCATGAAATAAACATTAAGACCGAACTTGAATATATTCGTCAGATGCTACCAGTTGTATGTTTTTTAGTGCTTTACTTTAACAACTCTGGCCCTGGCCCTGTGAGTGTAAAATAAGACTACACAGCCACCTTCATTACATATACTCACTGGAAGATAACAATTAAATGTTTATGAATAAGTTCTATGTTCATTGTATTTATTACTTCTTGTTATGGACATATTGATTGAAAACTATATTTGGGGACTAACTAAAACATCTTTCCATAATTCTCAAATGCAGAAGAAGTTAAATTTGATGAGAATGTTTTCTTACCTTTCTGAGTGAGGAATTATTCCAGTCGTTTTGCATTAATATCCAGATGTTCTCTGTATATTTGAGGGTATCCCAACTAACACATTCAAATCAGTTTCCCCAGATTTCTCCCTTGGAAATGTCTTTTAGAATACTTTTTCAGTTCCTTTCACAGTTCGGTACAGCCAATAATTCACACACCAGTCTAATTACGGTTTATTATTCTCGCTCTCTGGATTGACAGATGAGGGGATAAGATGGTGAGACAGTTTTATATGACATGAAATGTTAGGGCTGGGGCCTAGTGCTGTGTGCAAGAGACTTGGTGTGGGGTGCAAAGTACTGGGATAAGACTTGGCCACAAACTAGTGAGACCAGGCTTTTATAGACATCCTGACACAACTATTAGCATATATATTAGACCTTCAGATTTTATACCCACAGTAAAGGGGCTATCTTGGGGAAGATCACACAGTAATTATTCCGAGGGCTGTGATAGGATATAAATCAATGATGATTATGGATACTGATAACATTAGGCTGAGGATACCAATAATGACTCGGTCTATTAACTTTAATAAAATACAGTATGATATATCATGGAGTTTATTAACTCCATGGGTAAATAGTCCCGACTTCGTAAATTCCCTTGTATTAATTATTAGTTTTGACACCTGAGAGGATGTAATTCAACCACAGGAATACCAATTCCCACCAAAAATCATGGTTTGATTCAATTTATTACAACAGGAAGTTGACAAAATCATACAATCTAGTTATTCCTTTGCTATTTTAATGATTTTTAGAGGGTGATCAAATTTATTGGAAGATCTGATTGAATTTTGTATACAAATTTTGATAAAAGGTGATTGAATTATTAGAGGAATTACTGTAGGTAAATATTGTATGTACATGTAATAAGTATACATGTACCTGTGGTTATAGACCCCTCAAACAACCTTGGACTTATGTTAATTAGGGGGTGGAGTTATTTGATGAAGGTCACACTGGAACAATGTGCCATATAACTGTCGGTGGATATATTATCTAGAACGACAAGTACTTGTACCTGTCCAAACAGTTGATGAGCATGGCTGCTCATGTGTAAATTAATTAAGCTGGCCCAATTAATCATTGCTGGCGATATTAGCCTTATAATGCGGTATTTAAGTAAGAACATCTGGAGATAATATACATGTGTACTCATTGTTTTACAGGTAGATAAGTTATTGAAGTTACCATTTGCCTCTCTCGACTTTGGGGTATTGTCACCATCTTCATGTATGTCTGTCTCGCATCACCATATCCCAAACTTGAGAAATTACCTACAAAATATCTGCAAAAGTATGATACCGGTAATTTAAGAATTACATCATCCTTCATGATTCCCATTTCTGATTATTAAGTCCAGCTTACTCCATATCTGTTTACAGAAAAAGCACTACCAAACTTAACTGAGAAACTGACAAAACACAATGTAGAAACGTTTCTGCACAACTCTTGTAGAAATTCCTACCATTCTCAGTAATATTTATTTTCTCCCGAAACCTATTTGTGGAAAGTGTTCTATGTGGTATTGAACTGATCATGGTATGGAGGTATTCTGTGCAGTATTTTGAACTGATCATATTTAGAGGTGTCCTTTTTGAACTGATCTTTGATTTGAAGGTATTCTGTGTAGTATTTTGAACTCATCATGGTTTGTAGGTATTCTGTGTGGTATTTTGAACTCACCATGGTTTGGAGGTATTCTGTGTGATATTTTTAACTGATAATATTTGGAGGTGTCCTTTTTGAACTGATCTTTGGTTTGGAGGTATTCTTTGTGGTATTTTGAACTGACCATAGTTTGAAGGTATTCTGTGTGGTATTTTGAACTGACCATAGTTTGGAGGTATTCTGTGTGGTATTTTGAACTGATCATGGTTTGGAGGTATTCTGTGTGGTATTTTGAACTGACCATAGTTTGGAGGTATTCTGTGTGATATTTAGAACTAACCATGGTTTGAAGGTATTCTGTGTGGTATTTTGAACTCACCCTGGTTTGGAGGTATTCTGTGTGGTATTTTGAACTCACCATAGTTTGGAGGTATTCTGTGTGGTATTTTGAACTGATCATGGTTTGGAGGTATTCTGTGTGGTATTTTGAACTGACCATAGTTTGGAGGTATTCTGTATGATATTTAGAACTGACCATGGTTTGAAGGTATTCTGTGTGGTATTTTGAACTCGCCATGGTTTGGAGATATTCTGTGTGGTATTTTGAACTCACCATAGTTTGGAGGTATTCTGTGTGGTATTTTGAACTCACCATAGTTTGGAGGTATTCTGTGTGGTATTTTGAACTGATCATGGTTTGAAGGTGTCCTTTTTGAACTGATCATGGTTTGGAGGTATTCTGTGTGGTATTTTGAACTGACCATAGTTTGAAGGTATTCTGTGTGGTATTTTGAACTCGCCATAGTTTGGAGGTATTCTGTGTGGTATTTTGAACTGATCATGGTTTGGAGGTATTCTGTGTGGTATTTTGAACTGACCATAGTTTGGAGGTATTCTGTGTGATATTTAGAACTAACCATGGTTTGAAGGTATTCTGTGTGGTATTTTGAACTCACCCTGGTTTGGAGGTATTCTGTGTGGTATTTTGAACTCACCATAGTTTGGAGGTATTCTGTGTGGTATTTTGAACTCACCATAGTTTGGAGGTATTCTGTGTGGTATTTTGAACTGATCATGGTTTGAAGGTATTCTGTGTGGCATTTTGAACTCAACATGGTTTGGAGGTATTCTGTGTGGTATTCTGAACTGACCATAGTTTGAAGGTATTCTGTGTGGTATTTTGAACTCACCATGATAGTTTGGAGGTATTCTGTGTGGTATTTTGAACTGATCATGGTTTGGAGGTATTCTGTGTGGTATTTTGAACTCACCATAGTTTGGCGGTATTCTGTGTGGTATTTTGAACTCGCCATAGTTTGGAGGTATTCTGTGTGGTATTTTGAACTGATCATGGTTTGGAGGTATTCTGTGTGGTATTTTGAACTGACCATAGTTTGGAGGTATTCTGTGTGATATTTTGTACTGATCATGGTTTGGAGGTATTCTGTGTGGTATTTTGAACTCGCCATAGTTTGGAGATATTCTGTGTGATATTTAGAACTGACCATGGTTTGAAGGTATTCTGTGTGGTATTTTGAACTGACCATAGTTTGAAGGTATTCTGTGTGGTATTTTGAACTCACCATGGTTTGGAGGTATTCTGTGTAATATTTTGAACTCACCATGGTTTGGAGGTATTCTGTGTGGTATTTTTGTACAAACTGGTGACCATGCTGTAAAATTCCTCCAGCATGGTTGCAGCATAAATAATTGAAACTAGATTGAACCATGCTGCAGCAAGGTTAAACCTTATGGGATATTCTGCAGCATGGGTCCAGCATGTACTGCAACCATGCTGGTAACTTCATGCTCAGAGTATGTTTGAACCATGCTGAAACTCATCATGGTTTGTAGGTATTCTGTGTGGTATTTTGAACTCACCATGGTTTGGAGGTATTCTGTGTGGTATTTTGAACTGATCATATTTGGAGGTGTCCTTTTTGAACTGATCTTTGGTTTGGAGGTATTCTGTGTGGTATTTTGAACTGACCATAGTTTGGAGGTATTCTGTGTGGTATTTTGAACTGATCATGGTTTGGAGGTATTCTGTGTGGTATTTTGAACTTGCCATAGTTTGGAGGTATTCTGTGTGGTATTTTGAACTGACCATAGTTTGGAGGTATTCTGTGTGGTATTTTGAACTGACCATAGTTTGAAGGTATTCTGTGTGGTATTTTGAACTGACCATAGTTTGGAGGTATTCTGTGTGGTATTTTGAACTGACCATAGTTTGGAGGTATTCTGTGTGGTATTTTGAACTGACCACAGTTTGAAGGTATTCTGTGTGGTATTTTGAACTGATCATGGTTTGGAGGTATTCTGTGTGGTATTTTGAACTGACCATAGTTTGGAGGTATTCTGTATGATATTTAGAACTGACCATGGTTTGAAGGTATTCTGTGTGGTATTTTGAACTCGCCATGGTTTGGAGATATTCTGTGTGGTATTTTGAACTCACCATAGTTTGGAGGTATTCTGTGTTGTATTTTGAACTGACCATAGTTTGGAGGTATTCTGTGTGGTATTTTGAACTGATCATGGTTTGGAGGTATTCTGTGTGGTATTTTGAACTCAACATGGTTTGGAGGTATTCTGTGTGGTATTGTGAACTGACCATAGTTTGGAGATATTCTGTGTGGTATTTTGAACTGATCATAGTTTGGAGGTATTCTGTGTGGTATTTTGAACTGATCATGGTTTGGAGGTATTCTGTGTTGTATTTTGAACTCGCCAAAGTTTGGAGATATTCTGTGTGATATTTAGAACTGCCCATGGTTTGAAGGTATTCTATGTGGTATTTTGAACTGACCGTAGTTTGAAGGTATTCTGTGTGGTATTTTGAACTCACCATGGTTTGGAGGTATTCTGTGTGATATTTTGAACTCACCATGGTTTGGAGGTATTCTGTGTGGTATTTTTGTACAAACTAGTGATCATGCTGTAAAATTCCTCCAGCATGGTTGCAGCATAAATAATTGAAACTAGCTGGAACCATGCTGCAGCAATGTTAAACCTTATGGGATATTCTGCAGCATGGGTCCAGCATGTACTGCAACCATGCTGGTAACTTCATGCTCAGAATATGTTTGAACCATGCTGAAATCTGCTGCAATTCCAAAAGGCAGCAGAAAATATTCAATTTTGACCCCTTGAGTCAAACTCATGTACATAGGACTTTGGCTGAAATTGATGGCCGTATCAATATCTACATGTACATGTATGTAGCCTTCGCTTCAATCAGCTCAGCCCATGAAGTTCTCCATAAAGATGATACAAAACATACCCAAAACATGCATAAACATGCCATTATCACACCATAGATGTGGCTCTGACGACAATCTAATGTTAAGCACAAAAAGCGGGTGGTTGGGTGGGCACGGGTTCCTGTTGCTTCAATTCATTTTGCTGAGAAGCAATAGAAACTTGATAATGTGATGTCTAGCACTGTAATATCACTTGTCTTTATTGCACCATGTAAGCGTCCTGTCTGTGTCTTGTGTGCTGTCCTCAGTGTTTTATAGGGTGGATCGAGGGTGTCTGGTTCCTTGCTGCTTCAAAGATTTCTTCTTTGGCTGGGTGGTGCTTAGTTGGTTCGTCGCGATATAGCTGAAATATTGTTGAAAGCGACGCTAAATTCTATTCACTCACTCCTTAAGTACAATAATAGTTCCACCTTAGCCAAGCATGATTATCCTAACATGGTTCTCAGGGTCATAGAAAATTCTAGAAAGTCCTGACGTTTAAGAATTGATTTTCCATTTTCTTTCTTTCTATTTATTAATTAATTCTTCTTCACATCTTGTTAAATCCTCAACTCATCATGAATTTCATGACCAAATGTTGTGTATTTGTGAGCCTATCAGCTATTCACTATTAACATATCTGTTTGTGTATTGGGGGAGTGGGAGTTCTTAGATTTATCTAGAATATGTGACAATGGACTCCCCATGGTATTGTGTCATGACATGCATGATGTCCTACATCTAGTCATAATGTCCTGTTAGTGTATGTATATGAGAGAGTGTCAATGATAAACTAGCAGACTTGGTGTGACATAAATTATCTATAGGCATGATAGGAGTATACAGCCAGTGATTGGCAGTCCCTGTTATAATAACACAACATGAATATGTGATTCAACCATTTCTTCTTTCTCAAAACAAACACATGTATATAGTAAACTCATTCTTCCTGCATTTACTAGCTGTAGATTCACCACTCTCTCTACTGAGGTACAATACACTAATAGTCATACATACAAAAATAAGTACATATCTCCATCCTCTTATGGAGACAAGACTGCGGTGGCCTTGTGGTGGAGCAATCACCTCACAAGCGGTAGGTCCCAGGTCAGACCTAAAGCCCGGCGCACACGAGAGCTATCAGCTGAGCTGACGGCCTCAATTGCCTGTCAGCTCAGGGGCTAGCTCACGTGTGCGGGCAGTTTTTGGTGAGTTTTTGGCCTCGCGAGGCCGGGGAAAAAATATCAAACTTGTTTGATAATTTCGCCTTGCGAGGCCAGCTCAGCAGTTTATTGGACCGACCAATGAATCGCATGTTATTTTCACGCGATTCATACGCACGACTCTTCAAAATGGTCTTGAAGAAGACATTATGAGGAAACTGAAATTAATTTCATGAAACTTTTGCTCATCGTTTGCGCTGAAACCACACAGGAGCTAGCCCCTGAGCTGACAGGCAATTGAGGCCGTCGGCTCAGCTGACATCTCTCGTGTGTGCCGGGCTTAAGGCCGATCGAGTCCTACCAAAGACGTAAAAAATGTCTTGAAATGTCTTCGTGATGCGACTTCTCACTCACTCCTTTTGTTATCCTTTCGTTTTAGCCATTAACTTCAGTCTTGTTTAGTAATCAATTAAAATTAACCAAGATGGAGTAGGAAAATCAGCCATGGGGGTAGGGGAAAATCAATAATGGGGGTGAGGGAAATCAAAATCAATGTTGGGGTTAGCAGAATCAGTCATGGGGGATGGGGAAAATCAACGATGAATGTAGGAGAATCAGTCCTGGGGGTAGGGGAAAATCATTCATGGGAGGAGAAAATCAACCTTGGTGGTAAAGGAAAATCAACCATGGGGATACTTGTAGCAGTCCCCTCAGTTAGCCACATCAATCAGCAATGCTGAGGTCAATGCCATAACAAAAGTAACTTTCCCTGAGCAGTTTTCAACATTGTGTTCAATGGAGAACATTTCAATGCCACAACATTTTTTGCTGCAGCAGGAATCTAAATGTGGGGCTGGGTTAGGAGAAACGGGGATAGGTGAAAATCAGCCATAGGGGTAGGAGAAAATCATTAACCATAGCCGGGGTAGGGAATATATTAGTTATAAGGGGATAGGGAAAATCATCGCTGTGTTGTAATGGATATGATCAGCATATATGGTCCAGTTTGTGTTAATGTCACAATGTTTCAGGGACCTGTTGACATTCTTTGTGAAAGTATTAGGGAATATAGGGTTTAATCACACATTTAAACTAATTAAGTTTAAGTTTAATCAAACAGTCATCTTCACAACTTACATGTACTTAATCATAGCTTATATGGAGTATTAAATACTTTACTGATGGACATTGTATGAAGATGATCTCAGACCTGTTCAGGTAATAATTTGTGAGGAGATGTTAACCTAGTGTTAACCTAATCATGTCCATTTAGATCAGTGATATGTAACATTTATCCCAGTCATCTACCAGAACATTCATTTACATGAACTGTTAGTCTGAGTCTGTAAGCTTTCTACCAGCACTATTCTCTATGAAATAATGTTAGAATTTGCACACTTTACCAAAATCATGCTATATGGGGTACATTGTATATTGTATTCAGAAATTCTTTATTGGGCCAGAGTTCAACAAGAACACAATAGTATAGAGTTGCTGACTCAGAAAGAATTCTTGTTTGGGCCCGAGGAGATGGATTCTAGTTGGTGTGGTGTGCAGACTGTTTGTTTGCCTGTACCCATTTATTGTAGCTGTGACTTAACAAATCCTTTCATGTGTGACAGATCCTAGATCAGCAGAAAGCCTAATTAAATCACAGAATTCTCATTCTCCTCTGTAAGGTAATTATAACTAACTGGTTTTCATCATCACTGTCACTGTCTTATCATTAGGCTCTCCTCCTCTCTAACTGGACGGAGGGGAAAATACGTGTTTGTCCATATGGCCAGATGATATCTCAGCTAGTACTTGATCAACAACTTCAAAACTTACATGGTATATGCTTACTACCTTGTAGATGTGCACTATCAGGTTTTATTCTCATTCCCAGAATTTTCTTGAGAATGTTGATCCTTTATCTTCAGCTTCAATATATGCATGTTTGTTCCAAATTTCAGTTTCTGTTTGATAAACTGAACTTCGAAACTTGTATGGAAGATGTTGAGCACCTCGCAGATGTGCACAGTCAAGTTTTTTTTTACACCTTTCAGTGATTTTCGACAGAGTTATGACCCTTTATTGATGACATCAATGTAAGATAAAATATATTGTTTGGGTCTTAATTGGCATAACAAGTTTGAAACTTGCTTGAAAGTTTATTAGTAACTTGCACATGTACATTAGACTGCATGGTTTTTGGCCCTTTGTGGCCCTAAATATCTTCAAAATCAATATCTGCTTGTCCAGTCTAGATATTAATTATGCCCCCCCCCTTCTAATTAGAGGGGGGGCATATAGCGATCGCTTTGTCCGCCCGTCCGTCCGTCTGTCTGTCGTACCATCTGTCCGTCCGTCCGTCTGTCCGTCCATCCGAGTTTCTTGTCCGCGCAATGTCTCGGTTAATATTTGATGGACAGGGTTGAAACTTGCATGGAATGTGGCCAGTAGCAGTGCGGTAGAGGCCCAGTAGCAGCGCAGTACCAACGCGGTAGCAACGCGGTGGTCGCGCAGTAGCAACGCGGTAGGAGCACAGTAATTAGTGCGCAGGCATTCTTGCATAATTACCGCGGTACGCGTATATTATACTGGGATCGCGAATGTTTATATATAATACAAAGATTAAAAGATAACATGCATGCAAAGGGTCCAGATACGGATTTCACTCAAGATCTTTTTTGCGTATCAGTATTTTCGGGGATGAGAAAGCATCGGAACAGAGATATACAATGATCATATCAAACAGGATTTTTCCCAAAAGATGACTATCACACCGAGTTGAAGATTTCCTTGACCATTATTCAGGAATTGTACAGTATTTACTATTAGAGTGCCCTCTAGAGTTATCCAGTCTCTAGCAGGTCTCCCTCCGATCACCAATAGTCAAATAATCTTTAACGCAAGCCTGTTATATCCATATATCACCTGAAAGAGAACATTTGTACATCCCTTAAGAGTACAAATTCTTTCCATTTATCCCGTGCTGTCGAGTGATTTCATATTGAAAAATACTTCTGGCAAGTGTATTTTGTGGCTATAAGACGTAATTGTACCATCACACAAACTATATGTCAGTATAGGGGAGATAATTGTTTTGTGGATCTATACAGCAAATATCTAATACCACTACTAATGTACCATGTAGTACACAGAAATATGATACTGTGGACATTTTTATCGAGCCTATGGTTTGTATTGAAAACGAGACAAAATTGGATGCTTTAGATGAAATCAGCCTGGTAAAAATAAGTAAACTGACATTATGATGTATATTCGCTCCGCGATAAAGCCATTCCCATAAACCTGTACTCTACAGTTATCCAGTTAGTCGGAAAAAACAAGGGGTCTCCTCTACGGTCACCAAGAGTCAAATAATCTTTAACGCAAATCCTTTATATCCATAAATTATCTCAAAGAGAATGTTTGTACTATTACTACAAGGTAGATGTCAAAGTAATTTCCTGATTGGACAAGAGTCAACACGACCGATGATGTGTCTGATGCATGCATAATAGCTCACGAGGATTGGTAACACACCGAGCGCGGCTCACGCGGTATGGATTGCAATGTTATGGAGAGGATAATAAGTATGAAATACACGATTTTTTGGTTCTCCATCTCTCACCTGATTGAGTTAACGTGTTAGGAGAATATGGACTAGGTATTGTGATGTGTGTGTGTGCGTGTATATGCGTGTCGTACTCACATCTAAAAAGCTCATTCGTTCACTTCTAACTCACTCGTTTTACTCATTCACTCATTCACTCTGTACCCAAGGGCAGTTACCACCGTCAGGTTAGACAGATCCCTCGTGCCCTGCCAACTACATCATATCGCCCATGGTATCCCCAACACCCACCTGAACGGTTAATTTAGCGTTCTCATCCCTAAAATGTCACTTTCTCTACTACTCCTCGACTGGGCATGCACACTTTAACATCACGTTCGATTAAAACCATCCCAGTCGTAGTCTACATGCCGAGAGCATCAAGCCAAGATCCTGTACGCTATATGTGGACCCAGGATTGTCTCTAAATCACCGGTGCGTACCCGGATATGCACCATGACATCACTTCTGGTGCCGTCGACGAGTGTTCCTCCACCCTGTACGACCCATGTAGACCCATATACACGTGACCTGATGCGCATTCCGTTTTCCTGTATTTCGTTCACTTTTCCGGTTTTTACCCCTCGGCCATTTTGGCCTCGGGGTATTGTCGTCGCCTTGTACGTCCGTCCGTACGTCCGTATGTCCGTACGTCCGTCCGTCCATTACCGCATTTTAGGCAAAACCGCTTGAGACACAACCACCAAATTTTCAACACTTATTTATATAGTGCTAAGTCAGACGCCTATCGAAAATGGTTTCCCTCGGCCCATATTTTACAGAGTTCTGCCCCTTTACAGATTTTTTTATTTCTATTTCTGTCCTATATGCCTGAATGTAGCCAACTATATCTGCAGAACTGTGTTCAGTATAGCTACTATATTTTGGAAACTTGTTTATATTGTTGTATTCTACAAGCCAACAAAGGATTACTCGCCTCGGCTTATGGAGTTATGCCCCTTTCGGATGTAATAATCTTCGATTTTGTTAGTTGTAGCTGAATGTACAAGTTATATCTGCAGATCCGTGTTCGGTACAGCTTATTCGTCTTGGTTCTTATTTCACAGAGTGCTAAGTCAGATGCCAATCGAAAGTGGCACACCTCGGCTCATACTTTACAGAGTTATGCCCCTTTACAGATATATTAATTTCTATTTCTGTCCTACATGTATATCCCTGAATGTAACCAACTATATCTGTAGAACTTTGTTCGATATACATGTAGCTACTATATTTTGGAAACTTATTTATATTCCTGCATTCTACAAGCCAACAAAAGATTACTCGCCTCGGCTTATGGAGTTATGCCCCTTTCGGATGTAATAATCTCCGATTTTGCTATCTGTAGTTGAATGTACAAGTTATATCTGCAGATCCGTGTTCGGTACAGCTTATTCGTCTCGGTTCTTATTTTACAGTAGTGCTAAGTCAGACGACTATCGAAAGTGGCGCCCCTCGGCCCATACTTTACAGAGTTATGCCCCTTTACTGATATATTAATTTCTATTTCTGTCCTGTATGCCTGAATGTAACCAACTATATTTGCAGAACTGTGTTCGGTATAGCTACTATATTTTGGAAACTTATTGTTGTATTCTACAAGCCAACAAAGGATTACTCGCCTTTGCTTATGGAGTTATGCCCCTTTCGGATGTAAAAATCTCCGATTTTGTTATCTGTAGCTGAATGTACAAGTTATATCTGCAGATCCGTGTTCGGTACAGCTTATTTGTCTCGATTCTTATTTTACAGAGTGCTAAGTCAGACGCCTGTCGAAAGTGGCACCCCTCGACCCATATTTTACAAAGTTATGCCCCTTTACAGATATATAATTTTTCTATTTCTGTCCTATATGCCTGAATGTAACCAACTACCGGTATATCTTGATCATCCCACATAGAACTACATGTATCTCTTCCCCAATTCACACTACACATGGGTCTCAATCATTTGGGAAAAGCCGAGGAGTTTTGATTAGATCAATCTCATGTTATTTTCTGGAAAGTCCTAGTGTGGCATCCAACCAATTACGGAGCGTTCCCCAAGCCTGCTCGATTCCATATGACCCATATACACATGACAGGATGTAAAGTCCGCTGTTCACACTCAGTCCGTTTTTACCCCTCGGCCAACTTTGGCCTAGAGGGGTATTGTCGTCATCATGTACGGCTGTCCGTCCGTCCGTACGTCCGTTACCGCGATATCTACAGAACCGTTTCATGCATGGCAACCAAACTTGTTACATCTATTTATCTTCACGTAAATCAGAAGCCTATCGAAAATGAGTCATCTCGGACAATATTTTGCAGAGTTATGCCCCTTTTTACAAATAAAAATCCATTTATGATTTGTTATTGTGATAATTTCAGAACCGTTCCATATACAACATCCTAACGTGATACAGTTGTTTCTCTTGACCTGAACTAGATGCCTATCGAAAATGAGTCGTGTCAGAAAGTATTTTGCAGAGTTATGCCCCTTGTCTAATAAAATCCACTAATTCCTATGTTAAGTTTGCATATAATTTCTATATCATGTTTGTATACTATCACATTTATTTATTGATTGGATGACTGATTTATTGATTTATTCTCTTACACAATGCGAAGAATGCCTGCAAATCTGTTTTGAAAATGACACTAGATGCCTATCGAAAATGAGTCGTGTCAGAAAGTATTTTGCAGAGTTATGCCCCTTGTCTAACAAAATCCACTAATTCCTATGTTAAGTTTGCATATTATTTCTATATCATGTTAGTATACTATCACATTTATTAATCAATTGGTAGAGACACCCTTACATTATAATAGCTGGGGTTCAGAGCCGAGGGGTTTCGATAGCGCAGCTTCATGTTCGAGGAAGTCCTAGTTTTGCATCCACTCCTCAGTCACGCGACCGATCTTGACGAGCGCTTCAAAGTCGAGACCCTGCACGACCTCTTACGACCACGTAGGGTCCACTTAGTCCAATTTGACTGTGTAATGTCCGTTTTCCGCATTTTTTCCAGAAAATCCTAGATTTATATCCTCCCCTGTCACGTTATCGTAAGTGACCACCTACCCGACTAGACCGGAAGTCAAGTAATCGGACGTGATGTTATCACCGGACGTGACGTATTCCGTGGCGTCATGGTACATCCCAGACGACTCGCATTCCCTGTGGCATTATTCCCGTCCAAAATACCAAGAGATTTACGACTTCTATACTACTGGGGTAAATTGAAATCAGGGACGATATATGTCTACATTTCTCACCATTGATAAGTCATATCGTTCATCTTGCGCACCAATTGTCCCTTTGCCCCTGCCCGATGGCGATTTCTCCCGACCATTTATAGACTGATAACACATTTATTTCCTCCCAGTTTCTATTTGTGTCTGGAGCAAAGTACATGTAAATGCGAATTTTGTGTATCTCATTTTTGAGAAAAAAATTAAGAATGTTTTCATAGACGTGATAAATGGTTATTTTACGCACGGTTAGTTTGGGAAAGTTTATATTTTAGGGCAAGGATTTTCATGTAGAAAACGTACAGAATTTTGATTACTTTGTCAAATCAAATGTGATGGTGTAAATATGGGCCTGTAAACATACTATCAACATGGTATTCTTGTCGTTTGTCCAAGACATCCAGGTTGGAGGTGGCTGTAGATTACTTAATATGCTGTATATTTCTGCGTCTAATCTCTTGAAATAACAAACTGCATTTACTCTACAATGTTGTTCCATGTCACTGTTTATAACTACAATAAACAAGTTAACTGAATTCACTTACCTGTGCTCACATAGATATTCTCAATATTTTTACACGTTTTCTCTTTAAAAAAACACCCCCGCGTTTTCGGTAAAATGTTGTGCTGTGCCATGTGCTTAGAATTATGACATTCAATGTTATTGACTCATCTGAACACACACCAACTGCCTATATATATACCATTATAAAAGGGAGATATAAGTAATTTTGTCAGATTATGTTCTTCTGGTCTTCAATGATAACTTTATTGGGTCGGTTCAATGCATGCAACGCCAGACGATACGCCGATGCGACCAGAATGGTCGCCTTGTAAATCTCTGTCTCCCATGGCGCAAACATATCTCCATTTGGCAAATGGACAGTTTTAATGTGGCGAGTCTTTCCGTCAATACAAAATTTGATGAATGCGTGCCTTGGTACTGAAATTACATTAAAAATACCATAAAGAACACATCTACATGTATGAATTACAAAGGAATACTGCACGATCATTTATTTACGATATAATTTTCACAATATTTCACAGTGTAATTACTCGTACAGAGTACTAGTGATTTTCGGGTTGAAACAATTACCGCATTCGAAGGACGCTCAGTGAACAATCACCAATATGTTTAATAAATCCACGTGCTAAAACTCACACTTACGAGCAATTCTTCTTCGCAGTGACATGGTTGAAAATGTAGTAGGCCTATAGAGTAAATGTTGAGCGCCCAACAAGACGAATCTGTAAATTCGAAAGTGCCGTGTGGTGGGACGTTCAACAGTTCAAATAGGACGACAACAGAATGAGATATCGCTTTAAATAAGACTGGTTAGATAATGTAAAGAATAGTTATTAATAATAATAACTAACTTGCTGACGCCAGATTCAGTGCAAACACAAGAGTCAGCGGGTGCAGATATTAAAAGAGAAAGCGCTTTCATAAGCTAACCGCCTATAACAATACATTCTCACAAGTTTGAATTTCTTAAACTCTTACGGGGAAATGTACTCAGCTGTAGTAAAAACGACAAAATCTTCGCCTCTTTATCTCAAGAGAAACAGGCTATTTGGCAGCTTTAACTAATTTGGACTCGCGTACAAACATTTTGTAGGAGTGATCCTCGCGATGTCAAACCTGTTACTTTCCATAAATCCACATAGACTAACAGGTTCATTCAAGTTGATATCTTGGTAATACACGTCTGTGTGACTGGGAGACTGTGAACAAGTGCATGTGATTTCAGTTCCGATAACTCCATAATCTACCGGGTGCTGCGGAAAAATGGGAGGATGAAGAGCGTATGAAATGGGATGGTATGGGGGGGGACACATGCTATCAATTGTCTCAACTTATTACACGCCATGTATACGTTTAGATTCATATTTGGTGAATATAATATCACGCCAGGACGAAAACCGTATATAATATTCATATTACAATAACGATAGTCAAATTGAAACTGACTACTGAATAACATGGCAGGTTAAACCGGCATGATCGTAACATAATAGTTTGAAGAAATTGACAAATTATGGCACCCGTGACCTGAATAAGAGAGCATGGGTACAAAGATAGAACATATAATATTATTATATTACCAGAAGTGAATTGGACCATTGGCCGTCACCTGATATCTCGCAGTATATTATATATTCACCCGCCAAAATGTTATATCTCCGACAGGTGACTATAAATTTCGTTAAGGTCACTGGTGCAAAATTGTCGTGGGGGTTGGGGGGGGATTTCCGTGTTTGAAGTGGGGGGGGGGATGGGAGAGGGGGTCGACGCAACTTAGAACATGAGTGGATGACGGCAGCTTTCAACAGACATGATCAGACTAGGTTTTGAGATATTCCTACCAGAAATCTTCAGAATAATCGTTTTCCATTATATATTACAGTCTTTTTATGTTGATCTGAGATAACAAAATTCATTGAGGCCAAATGTGCTATTCTTGAAATAGCAATTGATGTAAACATACGTATTAAGGGAGTAAGGGGGGTGCTGAAAAACCTTCAGTATTTAGGTAGGACAAGACGAGAGGAGTAGATATGGAGAATTGAGGTGGAAATAGGAGGATCTTGGGGATAATCTTCCAGGTATTTGTAAGCTTGCTTTTTTATGGGAATTGAATTAGTATGAATTTCTTGGGGGCACCAAAACCATAATATTGAGTTTAAGGAACACTCTTCACAGCCAGACCGCTGAAGATATCAATATATTGTTTATATTCACCCTATTGCGAGCTGTCTGAATACTAGTGTTAGAAAATTTGGCATGTTTAGAAAAATCCAGAAATCCTTCTGATACAGTGCCATAAGCTCATGAATGTGAGCTACTCCCTTAATGCTAATAAACTGTGAAAGTGGTGATATTTAGTGCAACGGTCTAATCGTTCCAGCGTAAAACTGTCCGAAAATCGTGTGCGATCTCCCAAATTCTATATTTTGAATCTATACTAAATTGATAACCTTCAAACTGAATATAAAGAATATAAAAAGGATTTCAGTCTACACCGGAGAGTCAGCTTGTAATTAGATATGATTGACATGAATGCACAAGTTCTTTCAAGGCATGATAATGATGTGGTTGATAACAATCCTCCTATTGCACAATATTGAGATAACAAAGATGTCTGTGCAGTAACCCGTGATTTCAACTGATCAGATTCTGGTTAGTGTCATTTCATTTTGCCCCTTTTTTTAACCCACGACATTGTTTTGAGCTGGCGATCTCTGACACAATGTTACTATATTTTCTCAGTATTCAGTGACAGTGTCATTATGCTTAGAATAATATATAATTTATCAAATACTACATGAAAATAACCATCTATCACCAGTTAAAAATGATTGTCTTAGATTATAAGATAGGGCAAAGTGAAATTATACGCACCAGTAACTTAACATCTGTAGGACAATCTCCCTTCTCCAGGCAATTACCTCAGGACGTATTCCACCGGATAAATTCCTCCAGGACAATTCCCTATCGTCAATTGATACTCAAAAACATGAATTTCCACATGACAGATTATGTTATTACATCAGTTCAAACTCACAATATGTTCTTCAATTTTCGGAATGTAAAAAAAAAATAGAACCAAATGACATTTTTTATAGTAGTGGGGATTTTCCGGGGGAAAATGGTACTGGGGACGGGGAATTTATCGGGGAGAAATTGTCCTATGGAAATTTATCCGAGGGGGAAATGTCCGAGGGATGGAATATGTCTGTGTCCTTTCAGTATGTATTGTGGTCTGATATAGTATTAAATTATATAGTATGTTATACCTTTTCTGAGAAAAAAGACGTTGAATCAAGTAAATTAAGCTCATTCTCAATACATTGCATTGCCATAGCGAATCATCTTTCAGAAAATGAGCTTCTTTTTGTCTAATCAGTGCATGTCCTTATTATACACGCGATCATTTTCCGTATTTGTATCATGAGAATATTTATACTCGTTTTCTTTTTAATATTGTGAATATACACAGCTGATTAATGTTATACACTATTTCGAGAAATAGAATCAAATGCCACACAGATAGATTTGAGGCAGCGGAACATGTGAGCCAAATAGTGACCAAAATGGGTTTGAGCCAACCAAAAAAGTTATTAGTGCTACGGTACCAGTATCTACTCTATGGATCACAATGTTCGCTGGTTTGATGTTAAACGAAGCCAACTGTTTGTTTATGCAACATTGATTTGTTCCTTCCAGCCATATATTGACCAGTTGTCTCGTTTTGTGGTATCCTAACCCAGGAGTGGTTTGGTGATGTGCCTTGCCCTGATGTCATCACAACATTAGCTCTTGCCCGAAACCTATGGGGTCGGAGTACATTAAGGTGAAATCCCTTAACATTTCCGAGGGTGTTGAGGATAATGCGGGAGGGAGGGAGGGAATTTGGCTTAATGTCACACTCAAGTTTGTTTCACTCATATGGTGACAGTCAGTTTGGTTGGTGGAGGAAGCCGGAGTACCCGGAGAGAACCACCGCCCTTCGGCAAGTAACTGACAAACTTTCACACATGGACCAGCTGGGCTCGAACCCGTGCCGGTTCAGTAGTGTGAGGCTAGCGGTCACCAGCGAAGCGCCTTAGACCACTCGGCCACCGAGGGCCCTGAGGATAATGCGAAGTGAATGGGAGGGTAGATGATGTCATGTTTGTTCGAAGTCACGTACGGGACAAAGGTCATGGTCGGTGAAGGGGTTACTCCCATGACGATACTTCCGATATAAACCACGCCAGTCCGACCCTACCAATGCCATTCGTAGTCTACACCACGTGGACTTCAAGTCGACATACCGCACGGCCCGCTTGGATCAAAGGTTGTCCCTATCTCACCCAAACACGTACCGGTGCATCAGCACAACGCCCGCTTTCTCTAATGCTGCCCAACTGTGTATGCGTATCATGCTGTCACTTCCAGTCCAAATCATACCAGTCGTAGTTTACACCACGTAGGCTTCAATATGACACCATGCACGCTATGTTTGAACCAAGATTGGGCTCTAGACCACGCATCCCAAAATGTCCGCTTTCGCAACAACGCCTCCACTGTGCATACACATACTGATGTAATTTGCGCCCTGAGCCGCCCCCAGTCGTAATCTACATGCCATGCGCCATGAACCCGCCACGACTGTAGACCATGCAGAGCCCATGTAAACCAATTTGACCGGGGTTAGTTTTGGGTGTAAAGTCCTTATTCTGCATTCTATGGTGTTAAACAATTGTGTTAAACAATCCGGACCTATCACACGGCCGATATCGACGAGCGCTTCAAATCGACATAGCCCGACCCCTTAGGACCCAATATTGGCCCACCTGGGCCCATTTGACTGCGTGTTCGGTCCGTTTTTTATCCGCATTTCTTTTCAGAAAAACCCCCGTTTTACATCCACCTTAATCAATCACGTGACCTCTTCTCTATTTTTCACAATGACATGGCAACTCCTTCACCGGCCATGGCCTTTGACCCGGACGTGATCTCTAACGGACGCGACGTTATCCGCCCTCCGATTTCCCTGCGCACTCCACCCAGCTGCATGCAGAGAGATTTCACTTTAATATAATACTGGCATGTAGGGTCATATGAATTCTTGTTACTACACCAGCAGCTTCTCTCGCCAAGTTCATATGTTGCGTTTAACTAATACAATCAATTCATAGAAAGATTGAAATAATAAATAATCTATTCTGAGTAATGCGGAATAGGTTGAATGTGAATACCGAAAGAAACAATTATATTCATGATGAATGGATGAAGAAACACCTGTACGGGCGATGTCATTCCACCGTCACAACTGAGGTTTCCCAGCGGCCTAGACGCTGTCTCTTGCTATCCCATTAAAGTCTTCGTTCACCAAGACCATCCCTGCTATGCGCCGATATGACTATGAAAAAAATCCCATGAACTGACCTCCCATATCTCTGAGATCACATTGAAATACATACGTCGAACGAATATGTTAAACAATCCGGATTCAGGCGAAATTAGTCACTTTAGCTTTGCATATAAATTTCCTAAAAAATAGCATGAAGTCTATATATTCATGCTACTGCATGAACCGGATATACCTGATCATTATCCTTCACTATTTCTCCAATGGATCGGAGCCATTCAAACTAAGCCGGAATCACGAGAATCGTCAAATAGCCTGTATTTGTATTACTGTTCGTGTATTCCATTGCCTTCACATGTAACAAACTCGAATGCTACGAGATAAATTAGGATACACATATGTTAATAACCTTCTTTTGTTCGAGCGCAGTAATCCGTAATTTCGAGCCCTCAGTAGCAGCGCGGTAGCAGTGCGGTGACAACGCGGTACCAACGCAGCATCGATGCGGTAGAGACACAGTAGCAGCACCTTAATTACCGCGGTAGAAAGAACATTTAATGAGAGTGGTACTGTATAGATAAAGTTTCACGATTCACAAGCACATCTGTAGCCTTCCGACGTGTATAAGTTCCAGTCAACTCCTTGACAGCATTAGAGTAATTGAATATTTTGGTGGCTATAGATTTAGTGTACTTTTATGAAATGCAAGGCGGTTCTGTGAACTTAAAATACTTTGGTATAGCGTTGCGAACCTCTGGATCATTCAGGATTCGAGGTAAATTAATAATGTCCAGTCCTTTATCTAAGTAGTTGAGTTTCAAGAAAAGCCGATCTTGGGATGTTTCTATTATGTTCACTGGACGATACAACCGAAAATACGCTATATCTTGACATACTTTAGTGACTTTTGGTGGTATTATATTTCCTGAAGTGGCAGATATATATATTGTATACCTCTGGCTATATGATGTAAACCTCCCAGAGGTAACGCATACAGAACTGTACGTAAGCTATATATAATATTGGGTATGTTAAGTATGGATATGTCATTCCGGATAAAAGAGCCGTACAGATATGGTTAAGCACCATTGTGCAATTCCACTGCCAAAATATAGCAAGGATATGCCATTCCCGTGGTTAGGCACCATCGCGCTAGTATCTTGCCACAATTGTCAGTCCCAAAAGATCCCTGTATAAGAGGTTCACCGGCGGGGATGTAAAATTCCAGACGTAAGAACCACATAATTAAGCACCGTGGTGCTAGCATACTGCCACAATATAGCAAGGATATATCGTTCGATAAAATAACCGTACATATATTTCTTAAGCACCATGGTGCCAGTCTCCTGCCTCAATATATCGCGGATACCTCATTCCAGATAATGACCATGGTGCTAGTCTACGGTCACAAGACAACAGAGATATGTCGTTCCAGACCCGAACTGTATACATATTCCTCAAGCACCATGGTACTAGTCTACTGCCACAATATAGCAGGGATATGTCATTACTGATAAAAGAACCATACAGATATGTGCTAGTCAACGGCCAAAATATGGCAGTGATATTCGTTCCATACAAGAAACTACACACCTATGTTTTCAGCATCATGATGCTAGTCTACTGCCACAATATATCATCCAAGGTAAAAGAACCATGCATATGTGGTTAAGCACCATTGTGCTAGTCTACTGCCACCATATGGCAAGGATATGTCGTTTCATAAAATAACCGTACACATTTTCTGTAACCACCATGGTGCTAGTCTAATTGCACAATATATCACGATGTCATTTCGGATAAAAAACCCCAGACATTTGGTTAAGCACCATGGTGCTAGTCTATTGCCAAAACACAACAAGCATTTGTCGCTCCATAACATAACTGTAAACATATTTTTGTTGCACCATGATACTAGTCTATTGCCACAATATGGCAGGGATATGTTATTCTTGATAAAAGAAATATAAATATATGGTTAAGCACCGTGGTGCTAGTCTACTGTCACAATGTAGCAAGGATATGTCGTTTCGTAAGATAACTTCCCACATATTTGCTAAGCAACATGGTGCTAGTCTACTGCCACCATATAACAAGGATATGTCGTTCCATAACGGTACACATATTTATTAAGCACCATGGTGCTAGTCTAATGCCACGATATAGCAAGGATTTGTCATTCCCGATAAAAGAGCCATACACATATATGTTAAGCACCATGGTACTAGTCTGCTGTCACAATATATCACGGATACATGCATGTCATTCCGGATAAAAAAGCATAGACATGCATGTATGGTTAAGCACCATGGTGCAAGTCTGTTGTCAAATCCTGTCCGGTATTCAAGTCCGTCACACAAATGGAACGGCTACTTAGCTGGACTGGAGGACTCTCTGTTTCATATGTACTATTTATCAATAATACTTAAATAACGTTTAATAAAATGAAGAAAAAATGGGAAATAAATGTTTTTTAAAAAGCATTTCTTTAGGCAGTTACTTCCCTTCATTACCTCTAAAACATACAGTGTGAAACAGAGGCTGGATTCAATCTACTACTTATCAAGATTAACATGAAACTAAGATGTTCAGGCTCAATTAGTAGGGTAATGTGATAGGTATGCGTGCTGCGCTGGAAACAAACAAACAAACAAACACACACATTTTGAATTGGTGGCCTCTCATCCTAATTTGGATGATGTAGGCCAGGCCATTGAGTTTGCTTTAAACAAAAATCACTTAAAATTAAAACGGTACTTGGGTATAAAAAATAAATACTATACGTATGGTTTTAAAATAAATACTGTGTTTTTGTTCAAGATATAAAATGTACTATATAAACATGTATATTGAGACTCCAAAGGCGTTAGTTTGTAAGAAAGGGGAAGGTATTACTTCAATTTAAATGATAATATCAATACAACCAGCATGCATTTATAACAAAACAACGACTCTATTTATCAAAAATATAAAACTGAATTATAAAGGCCCAAATAGCACATGCATATTTTATTTTCAATTAAAAATAAACTCATCATATTAATTTAGACATGAGTAAGTTGTTATTAAAAAAGATGTTTGATATAATATCTCTACTCCTCCTGATGGACACCGTGAATGAGGACCACACATGGCATCCAATCAGAACGAGCAGAGATATCATTTAAAATAAAGCTCTTTTATCGAGCAGAGATACATTTTAACCACTAATAAATTATAGCTCAGTGTTGTAAATTTACAATTATATGCATGTACCATCAAAGTAACCAATATAATCAGATTATAAAAAGGGCACAACATAAATAAAATTACATTCACAGATGATTTGAAATTAAAATGAATAATGAGAATAAAAATAACACATGCGTATCATAGATCACTTTCTATTAAATAAAATAAAACACATGCAAAACATGCAATAGAATCAATACAGGGGTTAAATAGTAGTCACATACTTATCACAGATAGTAAATAAATCAATATATACGAAATAAAAGTTGACATCACAATAGCCAAGACGCTGAGACACATGCAAAACGTATTAATTACACATCTGTTAGAAAGAAATCAATTAAAGCTGATCCACATGTAGATTATATAATTAAAATCGCCGACAGCTGCCAATGAAATAAAGTAATTAACCTTTTATTGCGATTTTCATTTCTTTCAATAGTCCAAGCAGTGACACCATTGTGTCTGTCTCAATCAATCAATCAATCAAATCTTTATTTAAAGTCGGTGGATTGCAAAGATAAACATTAGCCAAAGGCCACTACATGTGTTCCTTTTCATCGTGCACACAATTCCCGCATTTTGTTTTGGAAGTTTCTTGACGTCATTCACGTGCGGCAGCAAAGCATTCTCGTGATGTTCGCGGTCACATTTCACACCTGAATACACGGAAGTGGTCTCTTCGATGCCGTCTCTGTTACAATCATATATATTGCCGTTGTGGTTTTATGCATTAATTAACCGTTCAGAAAATAATACGAATTTTAGCTACGACAATGCGCAACAATGCCAACTCTTGGAGGTAGATATAAAATGGCTTCAGTATTATATATGGTTCGGATTGGAGCTTCCTGTTAAAGTGCAATGGATCATGACCCTTCCACAGGAATTAATGGTAAACGTCATGGAAGTAAATTGCATTGCATTAAATTTCATTAAAAGATTGTTATTTTCAGTAAATTACTATCCCAATACTGTTAAATGTTTTAAATGAATATGGAAGCTTACTGGTAACATTTCGTCAACATCACATATCATCAGGCCTATGCTAATGTCACAAAATTACAAACCGAGAAATACAGTATAATATTTGTATCGCACAGGTAGCAACTATATGCTGAATATCACCAAAATATATCCATTTGACTTCACAATCTAATACATTTATATCTCTGGACATTTTGTAATTATGGGCCGCTATTTCTCTTTTAAAGGAATAGAACACCCTTTAGACGATGCATACGTATATCGAAAGAACTATATCATTAGTATTCGAAAAACAAAACAAATCGGCTTTTCTAGTAATTCCGAATGAATGAGATCATTTTGAACATCAGAATTATTGCCCAGATCAATAATCCGTGGAGGTCGCCATTTTAACAAGCCCGAGAGCCGTTAGCCAATGAAAATCCTTTAAATATCACCTGACATTATATTTGTGACGTAGTTGGGCCCAAGCCAGAGTAGCTAATAACATGGAGACCAATTGTAAATTATTGTGTCGATGGATTTTGACAGATCGGTGGACCTTTCTGTACGCTCCGAGACGATTATGAGGATCGTGATATATGAATGTCGAATTGATATACAGGTTGACATGTGGCATTTTGCATATGATTTCACAAGTTCTCTTTCTGAGGCAAGAATATCAGGCCACATCACCCGATAGCAGTAGAAGAAACGTAGCTAAATAATATATAGCCCTCCCGAGTATGAGGGCTATATAGGTCGGCCCCAGTCACCTCCAGCGAGGGTTTTAGATAATTTTATTAAGAATCACCCACCTCTGAAACTGCCGTACATCTAATCTCTATCCCCTCCTGCGCACTATTTTAAAATCTTGCGCACTATTGTGAAATAGTAACGAATATATCGCCGTCTGAATTTTCCAGTCGACGACTTTCACTTCGCGCGCCATGTTCAATTGCAAATGGCCCATATACACATATAGCGTGACGTCACCAACATGGCGTGTAGAGAGTTGAAGTTTTCGATTGGAAAATTCAGACGGCGATATATGCGTCACTATTTCACAATAGTGCGCAAGATTTTAAAATAGTGCGCAGGAGGGGATAGAGATTAGATGTACGGAAGTTTCAGAGGTGGGTGATTCGTAATAAAATTATCTAAAACCCTCGCTGGAGGTGACTGGGGCCGACCTATAGCCCTCATACTCGGGAGGGCTATATATTATTTAGCTAAAGAAACGCTGCTAATGTTGCCGTTGTTGTTGTTTAATGCTTTACCTTATGGGATAGAGCCCGGATGACAAAGGCATATTTGTCGCAGCGCCATCTACATAAAAATAGTATGGCCCACAAACGTCACAGTCATTCCAACATGTCGCAGATCATAAAGTGTTAAAGTCTGAACGATAAATCGGTGTTTACTCAGCTGTAGAATTTTGTTAATTTTTTCTACCCGTGTTTTTGGAATCTGATGGCATAATTATGTCATGTCGAGCACGAGTTTACGCAGAGTTTACTATTCCTTTAAAACTACATGTCTATGAGTATCTTTTGGTGTCGTCTATAGCCATTTCATTATAGTTAACCAATAGAGTTAATCATTGTTCCATGTGACAAATTTCATATTTTAATTTATTTCTGATTCCAATAATTGGAAATTTTTAGTTACAAACGGCCTTATACGGTCCTCTTGCATATCACTCCAATTTATAAATTACGCCCCATTTTGAACGTATTTAGTTCAGGAATGCAAATGATACGGGGAGATATCTTTCGGAATATTCCTCCGAAACAATGTATCTTAGACCAATGATGCAATCCCTTAGCAATAAATGTACAAAACGATCAATCAGAAATTACGGTTCTATTCTCAGCAGACGCTCTCTAGTAATACAGAAGTAAAAGTGTCCTTGTATAAACAGTAAGAAGTCTTTGTTCATGCTTATTAACTCGATACTTACACGATTAGCTCAAAAGGTTCCTCCTTTCAACGTAAACTGCTCCGAGTGAAGAGAATACGGCTTAATGTTATACCTTATTTACATGAGTATTCACACTTACATTTGTTCAACAGCCTAAGGGCTCGGGATAAAGAGATAATACCAGCGAAATTAAATTTCGCAGAATATAGAACAACAAAAAGCACCAGGTGGGCTGACCCAATGAGAGTGAAACACGCCCCAGTACATTAATGAAGATAACCTTTGTTTCTTTAATTGGTAGCATGTTTAGATACTTTTATGCTGCATATTTCAACAAAAGACTTAATGAAGGATAATTCACTTGTAGCTAACTATGAAAGTCACTACTGGCAGCTTGTTCGAATTTTAATTCGACATTCATCCATCGATTTTAGATTTTAAACAAACAGTTCTCCAACTTCAGCTAGAGTTTTTAAAAAAATAGCTTGATGATAATACACAAAACATGAATAACGAACCCCAGACAAAATATAAAACAAAACATTTGATCGGATACCGGTTATTGCCCACATTAAGAATAAAAAAAATAAGTGACTTCATGGTGAGTGCCAAGTTACATCTATTAACAACACCTACAGATTATCTAGGTAAAATACAGGCGATTAATAACTGTCTGCAGTCATTCTCCTCTCCACCTTCACTCACACCTCAAAATTACTTTCATTTTCATTTTAGCATAAACAATGTACTCTAATTCGTAAGCGAAAAGATGCGAGTTACACAAAAAGACTTGTGTAACACCCCTCCCCTGTATCGTATATTATTATCAGGACATAAAACTGGATCGTTAATCTGTCATTTTATAATTCCACTTGGAATTTAAAGTTATCAATATATCTGACATTTGTATATTATATATTGTTCTTATGTTCATCTGATAACGGCCCCGGCAAGACGGTCGAAAGGTCATGCATTAAATTGCGTTTACGTGGAGAAGCTCAGAGTTTGCATTGTTGAAGATCGAACGTCTGAGTCTAAAACAGTATATCACAAGAAACTTGTCTCCAGCAAAACGTTCACTAAGTTTGTTTCCACAACCATGCGCCCGTGTGTACATTCATATAAAATGTATACATAGATGGATAGGCAAATACAGATAAACATATATATGGGAAGAAATTTGGATCTGTACAATTGTTATCAAAAGTCCCGTAAGGCACGCCATTCAGTAATAATTCAATAGCATTGCTCTAACCGTTCTGATGTTCAGTCGCATCCTTATTGATTATTTTCGCGCTAGATTCGTCATTCCACAGACCCCTCTCTGCAGCTGGCAACGTTTTTCCCCCTTTGGCATGAATAGTTGTCAATGTTCAACACACGCTTATTATAATATATCAAATGGTATGCTGCTATCGGTATTTCAAATCATAAGCCAGCAACAACATTCATTATTTGAGCCCTTGTCATTCACTCAAATCTTGCGCCAAGTTTAACGGACAAGTCCACAATGTAAAAATACGTGAATTTGGCCCGTCTTGATGGAACAAAACAAAATAATCCCATAACGCAGATGCTGCCCTGATTCCCGTCCGGGTCCCATTGACCATCATGAAGAAATCAGGAAGTCCAGTTTAGAACAGAGGCGCGAAGCCCTCAACAATAAAATATACAAAAAATGTCTCGAGAGTAATATCAGACGTAGAATAACCCCACAATAAACGATAACAATCAGTCTTTGATATAACTATTTGCTCAAATGATTCGTAGTTTCCACGTTTTAAACTCAGAGCGAAGTTGATGCCCTGGAATTCGGTGTTCTAGGAAAGCATTTGTGCTCACATTTATAATTTTCGCAAACCATAATTCGTCTGAAACAAAGGATAATAAAAGCGAAATTAAATTTAAGGTCTTACAAAGTTTGAACAAAGGAAGCAGGTTGGCGTCTCCATTGAACATGAAATTCGCTTCATCTGCTACCACGAAAGTACACAAGGAGTGCTGCAACTGGCAGCAGAACTCCCGATCTATATCAACACAACTTGTTCTCGAGGTGGTCACAAGCTACAGCTTTAGTCGACAGATTGGAATGTCTTTGTACCGATATGTAAACTATGATTGGTTAAAAATGGTCCAAATGAACAGCCACAATCAAAGCCTTGCTGAAATAATACTAAGGAAAACGACTTGAAAATCGATTTGGATAAAGACTAGCGGCCAACGATTATGGTTTTACGTAAAGAACGTCATCAGGTTTTGCTGATATCATTGTAAGACTGTTGACCTCTTGTCAAAGCTGGGTTTAACGTTATAGTCTTGCGACATATTTGTGTGCTCTTACACCTGGGTTCTGTTACTCTGCCATGTCTGTTGCAAAGCCGCAAATATTATCTGGCATCGTCTCCACATTGTCTCGCATTGTCCCTCGTATTGTGCCGCGCATCGCCAACCGATTCTCGCTCATCGAAACGTGCCTTATATCGTTCTTCGTGCCTTCTTCCGTCGCATGCGCCTGACATTGTGGATTTCGCCGTGTCTTGCAGTGGTAAACTGAATTGTCCTTCTCAGCCATTACCATTCCAGATGAGCCATATACGAATTGTGCCTATCGAACGGTTATTATCATTTTCAAAATAGAATCAATCATCATACATGTAGGTATCCATGCTCATGGTGTAAGAAGCGAATGTAATCGTATTGCCTGATGCTAATGAATATTGTTTTAACTCATTTATCATTACAATATTTAGTCTGTTTGTTATCAGTCACATGTTGAATGGAGCTGGTCTTGCCGCCTAGAGAAGTCCCGTATTGTAAGGGTGGGGGAGTGAATAGGATTTGACGTCGCTTTCAACATTATTTCTGTCATATCACGACGAACCAACAAAGCACCAGCCAGCAAAGTTGCGTTCATGCTGTAGATATGGATTTTAAGTCAAAGTGAAAGTTGCAATCTCGGTCCGCTCTGGTGTGGAATAATGGAAATGGCTGGCTGAAAGCGATGTGCGCCCTGTTGTCCTAAACCTTTCCTAAATATGCATAGAATAAACTGAGGACGCCAGTCTTGTAGCGGAACAAAATTGTCGCCTACCATGATATATGAGATGGCGATGTCTGGTACCTGAGCTGATCTCTACACCATCAACAAATCAATAAGTTGTTCACAATCTAATTGACATAACACCTAAAGCAGATCTCTCCGCCGTGCTGCCCTCCAATATTTGTGTAAGTAAAACTCGTTACCGCTTAACTAGATTCTGGCCCTCTGGCAAAGAACGTTTCGCGATTCCAAGAGAAGCCTGTTGGGTATCTGATGGGGGAAAATATGTTAGTGGTGTTAGGTGAAGAAGATAGCGTTCGAGTGCAAATGATCGTATGTAACCTCTAGTATATTGATATTTCTGGATTAGAACGAAGTTTCCACAAGACTAGGTCAAGAAGCCACATTACAACATATCAGTTTGGGTTACAAAGTCAAATCCCGTCTCTCTCTATGTGTACAAATTATGCTCAAGATATGATGACTATCCGTACTCACCCTATTGGAGTCTGCGACTGAGGGAAAAAAACTTATGTTCTATGTATCATTAATGACCGGCGACCAGTCAGGAATCCAAAAAGAGCCAATAATATGTGATTGATGTGGTGTTCAACGTAATCATATAGATGTTCTGAACAGATGGATCCATTGCACGGCGTGCGACTCATATTACATATTTGAATCTAAATCGTCTGGGAAATGATTCGCAAATTGCCCCTATAAAAATATCCCTTAGTTTTTAATGCTGAAACTATGATTGGACATCTGCAAATACACCCCATATTACAGCGGTATCTCTTTAGGGTTTTGGATTGAGGTGATGTCCGAGACCATATATTCTACGGTAAGGACATTAACAAACGGTTGACCGTAACACACTGCATGCCGCTGTAACCATGTAACCATACTGCAGACCAAGCTTGAACTTGAGACGGAAGACAAGGAAATTGTTGACGTACTTACCACAGTTTACTTTCGAAATGAAACGAATTATTTATTATCAGGGGCGCACTATAATCGGTTCTCGGTCGCTTGTGCGACTTTTTGTTTAGACTATATCTCAACGTATAAATTGTATAATATATAATAAAAACCGAATTCGATTAAAGCAAGATATTGTAAACATACACTCAGGCTGCTGCTCCATTCACAGTATGGTATAACATGAAAGATTGAAGCTATATAACCGAATCGGGTTAAAGCTGAACACATGTTTTTATCATCGTCACCAGGGCAACAGCCTTCTCCGATCGTATTCTTTCTGGTTCTAGTCCACAGGCCCGCAAAACAAGAGATTGGGTGGGGCAACTAACTGTCCATCCATCCAGGAAGACTGAGACTATGGCGGGCTTCGTTCTCAATTCTGATTGGTCAGTCGCGACACGCCTCCGGCAGCTGATCAGTGTATGACCTCTTTGTCGGAGGCGTGTCGCGACTGACCTGTCTCACTGTCCCTGGATGGATGGACAGTTACGTTGGATTTTGAATCGCCCGGCAAAGGTTAAAAATTGCACAAATTTACTAATTTGATACTTGTAGAATGTGGTGATGTATTTTGTTTGGCGGTAAACCGTTTATTTCTCGATTCACCCAAAGTGCGTTTCACACCTTGTGGATTTATATAAAGCATGAGGTTATATATAGAGACCCCATATTTTGATACTTCACCCTGATACCACCGCCCACACCCCCCAAAACTCTTGTTTTGCGGGCCTGTGTTCTAGTCGTTACCTGTGTGCCTGTGCGTCTCTCAAATCTTAGCGGCACGTCATTAACTTTAAAATCAATATATTTATGTAGTATTTTACATTTCGGTGATAATAAAATGAATTGTCTAGGTCGTCATAGTTGGTTCGTGATATAAGTAGTCGCCTCCGCTTGCCGCTAAATGCCGTAAAATTGAGGCTTCAGACAAGTGCGTCAGAATATTCCTTTGCGTTATATCTTATTCAAACTTGCTGTTGACATTATATTGTGTAAATATTAACCAATTTCAAGACCAAATGCTTATAGTCCGGAGGAAACTGATAGAGTTTTGGATTTTAACGTGCACAATATTAAAAAAAATAATAATAACGCAGAATATACAGTGGTATCACGCCAACCCGGAAGGGGCCATCAAATTAGACGAAAGGCAAGGCAAAGGCAATCTCCGCGAGTCTATTTGGCATGAGATACCGGAGTCCCAAGAATGGTGCTTTTATGTTATACAGCAGTTACTTTCATCAGATGGAGAAATTAAATTCGACACACTGTGGTTGATCAACGGGAGATTACTAATAGGTTCAAGATCCACTTAGAATTCGATACGAAGATTATGTATAAACAAAATGGAATTCCTACAACTTGCCTGTTTGTAGTGATTACCTATTTCAAACGTCCTGTTTGAAAAATAGTAATTAGTCGGAATATCTTCGAATGTACGTCGTTTTCATCACCACAAAAAAAACATGCTTCAAAATTACTCATACCATTTGTTCACAAATAGAACGTTCATTCCGTTCCCACAATTAAGCATATTAATCATGGTGTTCATATGAACAACGGCAATCAAAGCATGACAGATTTGTCATTCTTTAGATAACGACTGAAACGAAATCATATGGACTAAGGAACCGTCTCCATAAATCGTTCGGTTTTTCGTCGAGAAATGTGTATTTTTTTCTCGATATCGAGATTTTCAAAGGTGAGAGGGAATGGAGATTTTTTTTCAGAAAACTCGAAAGATTCGCGAAGTCGGTTTTCTTTCGTTATTTTGATCGGTTTTTATTCGAGAGAAATTTCCCGAATGAAAAACGATATCGAGAATCAGTCGAGAAACCTTCGAGAATTTTCCCAGTGGACAAAAAAACGATTAAAAACCGATGGAAGTAGTGCCGCTATTGACTTCACCTAACCTGGTACCTTAACTTACTATCGCATTGTTTACCAGTACAAGTAAGCTAGGGAACCAGGCTACATCGTTCAGCCGCGGGAATCTTTGTCAAGTCGTCAGTTTAGCGAGAACTTTACAGTACAGTTTATAATTATTGTGTTACAACCAGCCAAGTTGTGTTTGTATGTCAAATCCTTGAAGTAGTCGTGTAGGAAGGAGTCAGTCAGGCAATTCAGTTTACATTGATACGGCGTACACGACGACTGTGATGGAAGAAGAAAGAGAAATCGCTATTTGGACGACGACAACAACAACAACAACACATGGCAAGGGAAACTGTCAGTCCAGTACCCAGGCAGCTTCCCTCTATGTATTAGCAGTTAAGTATATGCCTACGGGAGAATAAGGAATGACGACAGATACAATTTTGTATAAGTACATTCTGACTGTATTTACGAGCTTTCAGGGAAGTACATTGTTCATCTCCAGGTAGAGTGGCATTTTTTCGTAATACCGGTATTTGAAAATATCGGAAATATAGCCCACTAAACACTGACTTCATATTGTATACTCATGAAAAATAAATATTATAAAATAGTTTTTCCTCGGTAACACAGAAGGTGCTTTCGTGTTATATAATACCATATATTTTCATTCAAGAAAAAGATTTTTTTTTAAATCACACAATTTACTTTCATTTAGATAGATAGAATTTATTTGCATATTTATGCCCGAGGGCTAAAAGCAATACAATACAAACATAGAAAACATTATAAGACCATTCAAGTTATTGAAGTTGATCGTTTTTGTCCGTGTTGTCGGGCAAATGCCGTAAATTGTTCGTTGAACCACAGACCAGTCATTCCGCCATCAAATATCATGTAACGGTATGTGTCTATTCCACATGATGTGTATGAAGTATGCATTATTCTTTCGCGGAAGATCAGAAAAGTCCGGATAGTAAATCATTTATTGTCGGCAAAATTGAACTTCCACTGTAGATTTAACTCTCTTTGTCTTTTTTACATGACTTACTGTTGTAACTTACATACGTAAAAATGAGTTCATTGCTGATCATTCCTATAAATATAAAAGATAAACTGTCAGCGATAACATGTGGTTTGAATTACCTTATTACCCGTAAATGCTGTTATGGGTCGTACGGGGAATTCGGATGTTCAACTTCAAGCTTATCGGAACTGATCTGCTTACTTTGAATAATTTGGCAAACTAACACTAACTAATACTAACTATATTCATCTCCTACTTAGTTCTTAAAAATAACAACTGACAAAATATGTTGGTTTTTCATTCTAAAGCGTCGGCAATAGTTCAATTTTATTCTGAGTTATACTTTATAACGCAATCACGCACAGCCGCGTAAACAGGTGTTAGCCTGATAATGACGTCATTGTATTCATTCGCCTCTCGATGATTTCGCGATATTCTCTCGACGATTTCTCGATCAAGATTTCTCGACATTCTCTCCATTGAAGAAAACCGACTGATTTTCGATGGGGCAAAAAGAACGAATAAAAACCGATATCGAGAAAATCAATCGAGAATTTTGAAAACGATTTTCATTTTATTTTCTCGACATTCTCTCGATGAATTCCCGATAGGATCGGGATTTCTTCGAGAAAACCAAAGAAAATTCGCGATTGAAGGAAAAACGATAAATGGAGACCGTCCCTAAGAATACTGATCAGCGATACGGATTTGATCTTTTTGGGACTACATGATGTCTTTCCGGCATCATTGAAGACTGCTGACCGCTTCTCTCTTGAAGGAAACTAGTCTATTTTTATGTCTACTTTTTTTTAAATTATTGCTAATGCTGTTATATGAATTATTTCTTTGGATTATGGACACGGAAATTCTTTAATGGACGACGGCTGAATAGTGAAAGACGGACAAGACGCTTTTAACGCCAATTATCTAACACTCGAGGCTGCATCATATATCTACGCGAAACTCTCCGAGTGCCTCGATGTACAGTTCTATATGAAATTATAATTTCCCAAATATGACAACTGTTAATTTATCGCGAAAAAATCATGTTAAATATAGGTTGAAGAATTATAATATGAACAGAAAAAAGATCATTTTGTACTTTTTTATTCCATTTTATTCGTTTTATATACCATATCATTGCTCACTCAAGATTTTACATATTCTTGATATCGGGACTGAAGGTATCATTTAAAACATCGACACCTGTTTCTGCATCATTTGGCGTTCTAGTTACTTCAGTTAGTAATTACCAACTTTGCTGTGATATTCCACAATCATTTACGAGGCACATCATGGCTTTGGAAACGAAAAATAAATAAGCAAATCTTGTAAATTTGCATGAGTAAGGTAGATAATTATCCGTACTTCTGCGGACAAAATTTGTATTACCAACAGGAATACTTTTTTTCAAATCCCCAAAATAATGTTACAAATCTGCGTTCTAGTTACTTCAGTTAGTAATTACCAACTTTGCTGTGATATTCCACAGTCATTTACGAGGCACATCATGGCTTTGGAAACGAAAAATAAATAAGCAAATCTTGTAAATTTGCATGAGTAAGGTAGATAATTACCCGTACTTCTGCGGACAAAATGTGTATTACCAACAGGAATACTTTTTTTCAAATCCCCAAAATAATGTTACAAATCGTAAGAACTTTGTCATACCACTTTCGATATGAAGATACCCTTTTCGAAGATTTTGACAATATAAATAAATGCGATGACGGGTGTTGTCTGATCCAAATGGATTCCAAGATATAATTTTAAGAAAAAAAAAACAAATGGCAACATACACTATTTCTCTGGGGATAACAGTTAAATTTCTGTTGACAAGTATCCGTTTAAAATCTTATATTTCATATTCTTTTGAATGGATTTCGTAATCTTTCGTATTTCATAGTATGGTGAATATATAGTTTTAACCCCTCGGCCAAAATATGGCCGAAGGGTATTGTCGTCATGCACGTCCGTCCGTCTGCCCGTCCGTCTCACCTTTCTCGTTACCATGATATCTGTAGGCACCGTTTCCAATTATCGTTCGCGAATGAATCGTTTATTTCGTCAAATTTTCTCGAAGTCGCGATTTTCCAAGGCGCGAGGGAATGGTTTTTTTTCTTCAAAATAAACGATTCATTCGCGATCGCTGTTCGAATGGTTTTTTTTCTGTTGGCAATCGTTTTTCAATCGAGAAAATTCTCGCGAATAAAAAGCGATATCGCGATTCAATCGCTTTTTAATCGAGAAAATATAAACGATTGAAAAAAAACGATTGAGGATTATAGCCGAAAGTAGTACGCCATTGGTTCAGCCTGACTGACCCGCATACACGTTCGAGCTTCTAACACTTCAGTCAGACTATATAAAGTTCGATCATTTTTTCTTCTTCCTTTTCCATTCTTTGCCTAGTGTAAAACTATAGCGTGTTTCTGTACAGTTGGCGGTTATATAGATACGATGGGGATATTGAAAGAAATTGAAAAAAATATCTATATATATACATAGGAATAATGGTTATGCATATAATTATAACTTCATATTTACATATATTTTGTACGGGACACAGGCCCGGATATGGTCAGATTGGGTCATTTGCACTTGCAATTTCGTCTATTATTTTGGGTATTTCTGTGTTTTAAAGCTGGTATTATTCCAGATTTCTTGTGTAGTATTTTTCGTGAACGTTTTTGGCATCTGTGCGGGCTGAAATTTTGAGTTGATTCATCAGATTTTCGCTGTACGCGTGGTTTTTTGTCCTACGATCACCATTTTCCTTGTGTAGATAGATGGCGCTGTATTGAATATAACACTGTCATACGGGGCTTTTGAGTCTTCGCAAGCACTTAACTATTAATATATAGCGCGGGCTATTTGTAAAAATTTTCACAACTGGTTAATCCAGTAAGAGATGAAATTATATAATATTCAGTTGGTTTTTGGCTTGAGCTTCCCTTTAAAATCATTCATAACTCATTTATCAAAATATAAAATTAAAATAAAAAGTATTGTACATATGCGAATCCAACCGTTATATGCGATTCAATCAAAAAGATATGTATTTGATATAAATATGAAATCACTGCTGCGAATATTCTTATAATAAATAAGATTAACTTGATGGTGATTTTTTGAACTTATTCACATCTCAATAGTTTAAAAACTGTACCAAAACATGAATGGGTACCCTCTCCTAATGTATGTTTTACTATAACAAAATATACATATTTAATTACACTATTTTTCACCTTAATTAACCTAGAAATTCTCGGCTGGAGGGCTAAGCTGTTCTGGGTTATCGCCATGCGCCCATTCACACCTCTATCAAGCCTGTGCCGTAATCATTCTGATAATGCCATCAACGAACTCAAATCCACTTATGACCTGTACCCGGTATTTACAAAACAAGATATTGTGACTATCATCCTGTATCATTAATACATTGTCGACTCACACGATTATTGAATAAACATGTAATTTTGTCATTTACGCTTCGCCAGAGTAAATCTGAGCGCGAACGTCACAGGAAGCATGGTACAGGAATATGAAAAGATATTTCCAGCATACGCCCTACTTCGGCTTGTAGGAGACTATAGATCGTGAATCATATATATTATTCGGTTATCTTACGCATTTATACAGTATAGTATAGTAATATAGGTTTTTCCATCGACAAATCCGCAATCAACATTACATGTAGTTCCCAGTTCGCGGATAGAGCGGCGTACGACGGCAACACGGCCTATGTGTCAAATATCACTCCGCCTCACGATTCTCTCGCGCCTTGAAAAAAACGATTCTCTCGCGATTGAAGATTCGCGATCAAGAACGGATCGCGCATGGGTAAACGATTCAAAAACGATATCGCGAGAGAATGTTTTTTCCAGAAAAGGTTCAATCGTTTTTTCTCATTTTTTTTCTCGATATCCTCGCGACTGATTCGCGATTGATCGTTTTTCAATCGAGAAAATTGAAGAAAAATCGCGACTGAAGAAAAAACGATTAATGGAAACGATCCCTTAGAAGCCGTCTTTAATTTATGCGAAACCGTCACAGCTTTCTCGTTACCAAGATATCTTTAGAACGAATACCCTAGGCACACCAAACTTGCAGTGCACATCCATATGCTCGTGACCCAGAACTCTATTGAATCTGGACCCGATTGGATGGACACTTTGGCGGCCATCTTTAACTTATGCAAAATATTTTATGATGTACATCTCTGATACCACTTAACTGTTCTATTCGAAACTTGGTATACAACGTCGATGTATCAAGAGACTTGCAATGAATAACCACATCAGTTCCTATGAGTGGCAGGAAGGATGGGCGGCCATGTTTAATTTATGCAAAATCATTAATGATCTCTATCTCTGATACCGTTCAAATGCTCGATGTAAACTTTGGTATACACCATCCACGATGCATGAAGAGACTTATGTAATGAATATCGGTTTCTCTGATTGGACCGAAACCTTCGGGGCCATTTCTAATTGCAAAATGTTTGATAATCTGTATATTTGTCACTTGACTGCTTGGTGTTCGCGACATATTGGTTCAAACTGAATACATTAGGAATGGCTGGCGCCCAGAGCCGAGGGGTTTTCAGATGCGCGGTTTCGTATTAATTTATGTAAACTCATTGATGATCTATATATCGTTTGATAGTGTTCAAGTGTTCAGTATGATACTTGGCATACATCATCGATAGATCAAGAGACAAGTAATGACTACCTGTTTCTCTGATTGGACGGAAACCTTGGGGACCATTTATAGTTGCAAACTTTTTGATAATCTATATATTTGTCACCTGGCTGACTACTTGGTGTCCCCGACGTCTTCAAAGAAGTACGGTTCAAACTAAATACATTATAAATGGCTGGCGCCCAGAGCCGAGGGTTTTCAGATGCGCAGCTTCGTATTATGTATTGAAATAGCACGAGTCACAGCCGATATTCAATGTTCAGCCGTCGTCCATAAGACAATTTCCTTGTCAATAATCGAAAGCCCTATTCTGTATGACATTTAGCACTAATTCCAGACGTGTATGAATACAAGTAGCTAAACTCAAGATCGTTTCCTACAAGAGAACTATCGAGAGTTTCCAATGGTGTCAGCAAGAGACGACGATGTAATTTACATACAATCATATCAGTGACCATAATTCACTGTCCGTTTTTAGACAATTAACCGAGGAACCCAAAATGGAGTCCCTTCAAATTAAATGGCGCCAGTGCGTTCATACGCGTGTACCTTTCGTGAACAAGCTACAATGTGGCTATAACGTTGCTGAGTTATGATTGAGTTTGAATTGAATTGAAATTTATCTAAAGTGTGACGTACGTACGGCTAACATGATCTCATTCTTTAATGCATGAGATCGCTTGAGCAAAAATAAGCCAGAATTTGAAGAAATTCGCTCTTCAAAATTACTCATGGAAACTTTTCTATTGATACAAAAAGAGACAATTATTACATGAATTCAATAATACCACGACAGGGATCCGTTTGAATCACAGAGATACTTCAGTACTCAAATGTAGTGGTATTTGCAGAAAGTGACAACATATTCATGATATCCCGGAATATTTTGGATAGCAATTTCTTCAAGGGGGAATCGAGTCCGCTAGCCACTCAGTCAGCAGCAAACAAGACAGGATCCCAATCAGCCATCTCGCTTTCATTCTTACACCACACTGTTGTCTCCAGCCGGCAGTAAATATTTTATAACAACAGACTGAACCTGGTGCAACCGCAGGCATACTCATCCGTGTACTAACTAGCTAATTGTGCCTGGTAATGGCACGAAAGGTAATCTTAACGAATGTAGACTAAATGATGCATTCGTTGATGAAGACGGGACATCTAATTTACCACTTTCGCATTTTATCAATGCAGTCTGAGAGAGAATGCATGTATTTTTAAATCCCGAAAACGTCTCCTTTTGTAATATTTAATCTATATAATGACGACCAAATAAAATTCTAAGTACATCTAAAAGTTAAGTAAACAATTCCACAACAACTTTAAAATGGTACACTAATACATCAAAAAATTTATTTAAGAGACCGCTTGCTCTCAAATATGAATTTGGTTTCTTTCAGCACCCTGATTAAAGTTATATCTATGTCAGCACCCTGATCAAAGTTATATCTATGTCAGCACCCTGATCAAAGTTATATCTATGTCAGCACCCTGATCAAAGTTATATCTATGTCAGCACCCTGATCAAAGTTATATCTATGTCAGCACCCTGATCAAAGTTATATCTATGTCAGCACCCTGATCAAAGTTATATCTATGTCAGCACCCTGATCAAAGTTATATCTATGTCAGCACCCTGATCAAATTTATATCTATGTCAGCACCGTGATCAAAGTTATATCTATGTCAGTACCCGGATCAAAGTTATATCTATGTCAGCACCCCGATCAAAGTTATATCTATGTCAGCACCCCGATTAAAGTTATATCTATGACAACTTCATGATGGAAATATTTTCTGCTAAAAGTGCATACAATCTGTCTTAGCTCTGGATGAGTTGATGCCTTTTTGTAGACCCCAAATCTGAATATTATTCAGACAAAATGTAAACCTCTCAATGGTATGCATATCTTTTGCACTACACTATATGTTGAAGTCATCTACGATGAGTGAATATCAGTGGACTCATCTCAAACTTCGGTTAAGCAGATGATCTCGATACCAAACAGTAGTGCATAAAACGTTGCCTTGAGGAAAACCGTGATCTTTACTGCAATGATCAGACAGGGCTGAACTCACACGAACATGGAATTCTCTATTGTTAGAAACGTTCGGTATCAAGAGGGGTAAACGACCTCTTAATCCCATAAGGTGAAGGTTTTACAAATTCGGTGTTTTCACAAAGCCTTTTCAAGGAATGGTTATTCGCTATCATTGAGTTATTGTACCCTATCAAGAGTTATCTATCTCGGAAAATATTAGACCGCTATATTTAATATTTGTCCTTGGGCACATTGTAAATGGAACACACATTTTAGCGCCTGTTCGTTACACGCCCCTGCCTTCGCAAAGTGATGTAACTCTTTACTCCACATCGTGTACGGTATTCCATATGAACTGCTTTTACCACAACATAATTTTCATCCAGATAATTAAATATTTCTTTTTGAATACCAGCAGAAACTAGGAGTAGAATATGGAAATGTCTGTATTTAGAACTATTTTAGAGCATGTGGAGCAGTTCACGACCTTCTAATGTCGTGATAGCGACAGAGCCGGATCTTTATTTTCATTCCTACCGACAAGTTCCTGGTTTTTTATTGTGTTAGAGACAGGAAGAGAGAGAGAGGATTAAGGTTTAATGTCGCGTTCAGCAATATTTCAGCTATATAACGACGACCAAAAAAAATTCTAAGTACTCAAGCCAATAACTTAGTAATCCAACACATTAAAACATACACACATTAAAACTTATGTAACAAACCAATTTCTCTCAAATAACCCATGACGAAGGCCACTCTCACCCGACTATAATACCCTCCAAAGTAGTCACTCGATATACAGAATCACTTACAATCTTAAAATCTATGCAGTCAATAAGAATATGTTTCACTGTGAGATGTTCGTGGCATGGAATACACCTTGGGACTGGCTTTTTTTTTCAATAAATGTTCTTGAGTTAATCGTGTATGGCCGATTCTACATCGCCTGATCATAGTTTGATCGAAACGTTTCTGGATGTTCAGATAAGTAAAGCCTACAGTTTTTTTGAATTCGTGAAGTTTGTTATTATTCACAGCATCCCATAAAGATTGGAACAGCCGTCTCACATAAGTACAGATAGAGGGTATGAAATAGCTATATGGGATTCCGACAGGATCACCCTCATCATCTAGGGCTGCCTTAGCCTCAGTATTCCCTTTGATTCCAACGTGACTAGGCAACCAACAAAAAAATATCAATCTGTTCATCAAATCTACTGTCATATAACTGTATAATATTCAAGATAGTGGGATGAATCGAAGTTCCACTGTTAATCGCTTGAAGGCATGACAGTGAATATGAGAATATGACATATTTTGCCCCTTTAGTGGACCTAATACTTTCCAAAGCCAGCAATATCGCTTCTGCAGTGAATATCGAACTTTTACCTGGTAGTCGACATGTTTTAGTTTTGAAACTAAACATAGTAGCACCACACTTGTCCCAGTAATTTGTCTGCATGCAAACTTAATTGTCGCAGTACATATATCTATTATGATGTGTTCTGATTTTAAGTTCTGTTTTTTTTGACAAAGCTATTTCCGATATTCCATTCCATGACCTTTTAGGTCAGGTATAGTAAAACATCTGCGAACACAGTCATTTGTGAGAAACAGTTCCATATGGTTTAATATGGGATGGTTGTATACCTGCACTAAATTTGTACTTTGTGAATCCCAAGTCTGATGTGCATGTTTAGAAAATGAGAGAGATAGAGGTGTAACATGTCATAATTGTACTGAGGATTTGATGGGTTTGGCACTGCACCCATTCATTCAGGACAGTATAACAGAGGATGTTTGGCGTTTTCAAATTATAGTGTATTCCATGATTTACTGTACCACCGGTAGAGTTCACAAACTACGTGAAATGTTGTAAGCTAGATCGAAATGCAAATATAGTAAAAACTATATATCATCAGCAATCCATTTCATGTCATCGACAACTCTACATTCTACATTGGCTGGTTGTCATCCATTTTAAGTCTTCGAGAAATCTCGGAGCCGGTCTGGAATCTATATATCTGGAACGGGTTATGTAGACATCATCTCCCGAGTCAACAGGCGACCCCGCGTTATAATATCTAAGATCGCGCACAAGCCTTTGTCATCTTGAGGACCGAAAATTCTACAATCTGTGATCTGTATTTTTCTCTCAGCAGACCAAATTATTGTGTATACAAGAGCTGGTTCGTGTTTGCCTTTTTATATTTCGTTAATGTAATATCTACTTCTTTGAGCTAACTGACAAATTGGTAAGAGCTTGTTAGGTAAAATCTGACTAAGCTTAATACCAGCTGCTGCAACAATGTGTGGTTTCGTACGAATTCCAAGAGGTGGAATAATGGAGGGTTTCTTTAGATAGACATCCACGAACTGAGGTTAGAATACACAGTTATATGCAGGATTCGATTGATTTGATCGCAATTTTGTGATATATTGCAGTGACAGCTTAGGAACGGTCTCCATTTATCGTTTTTCCTTCAATCGCGAATTTTCTTTGGTTTTCTCGAAGAAATCCCGATCCTATCGGGAATTCATCGAGAGAATGTCGAGAAAATAAAATGGAAAAACCCAAATCGTTTTCAAAATTCTCGATTGATTTTCTCGATATCGATTTTTATTCGTTCTTTTTGACCCATCGAGAATCAATCGGTTTTTTTCGATCGAGAGAATGTCGAGAAATTTTGATCGAGAAATCGTCGAGAGAATATCGCGAAACCAGGCGAATGAATACAATGACGTAATTATCAGGCAAACACCTGTTTACGCCGCTGTGCGTGATTGCGCTGTAACGTATAGGTCAGAATAAAACTGAACTATTGTCGGCGCTTTAGAATGAAAAACTAACGTATTTTGTCCGTTGTTATTTTCAAGAACTAAGTAGGAGATGAATATAGTTAGTATTGGTTAGTGTTAGTTTGCCAAATTATTCAACGTAAGCAGATCAGTTCGGATTAGCTTGAAGTTGAACATCCGACTTCCCCGTACGACCCATAGCAGTATTTACGGTAAAACGGTAATTTAAACCACACGTTATCGCTGGCAGTTTATATTTTATATTTATAGGAAATGATCAGCAATGAGATCATTTTCACGTATGTAAGTTACAACAGTAAGTCGTCTAGAAAGGACATAGCGAGTTGAGTCTACAGTGGAAGTTCAATTTTGTGATTACTCTCCGGATTTTTCTGATCTTCCGCGAAAGAATAATGCGTACTTCATACACATCATGAGGAATAAAGACATACCGTTACATGATATTTGACGACGGAATGACTCGTCTATGGTTCAACGAACAATTTACGGCATTTAGACAAAAATGACCAACGTCAATAACTTAAATGGTCTTATAATGTCTTATATGTCTGTATTGTATTGCTTTTAGCCCTAGGGCATAAATGTGCAAATAAATCATATCTATCTAAATGAAAAAATTCGGAGAAATTGTGTGATTTCAGAAAAAAATTATATTTCTTGAATGAACATATATGCTATTATATAACACGAAAGCAACTTCTGTGTTACCGATGAAAAGCTATTTTATAATCTTTCTTTTTCATGAGTATACAATATGAATTCAGTGTTTAGTGGGCTATATTTCTCGATATTTTCAAATACCGGTATTAAGAAAAAAATGTCACTCTACCTGGGGATGAACAATGTAATTCCCTGAAAGCTCGTAAATACAGTCAGAATGTACTTGTACAAAATTGTATCCGTCGTCATTCTTTATTCTCCCGTGGGCATATACTTACTTGCTAATACATATAGGGAAGCTGCATGGGTACTGGACTGACAGTTTCCGCTGTCATGTGCTGTTGTTGTTGTTGTTGTCGTCGTCCAAGTAGCGATTTCTCTTTCTTCTTCAATCACAGTTATCGTGTAAGCTATCAATGTATACTGAATTGCCTGACTGACTCCTTCCTGCACAACTACTTCAAAGATTTGACATACAAACACAACTTGGCTGGTTGGGACACAATAATGATAACCTGTACTGTAACGTTCTCGCTAAACTGACGACTTGGCAAAGATTCCCGCGGCTGAACGATGTAGCCTGGTTCCCTAGCTTAATTGTACAGGTAAGCAATGTGATAGTAAGTTAGGGTACCAGGCTAGGGGAAGTCAATAGCGGCACTACTTCCATCGGTTTTTAATCGTTTTTTTGTCCACTGGAAAAATTCTCGAAGGTTTCTCGACTGATTCTCGATATCGTTTTTCATTCGAGAAATTTCTCTCGAATAAAAACCGATCAAAATAACGAAAGAAAACCGACTTCGCGAATCTTTCGAGTTTTCTGAACAAAATTCTCCATTCCCTCTCACCCTTGAAAATCTCGATATCGAGAAAAAAATACAGATTTCTCGACGAAAAACCGAACGATTTTTGGAGACGGTTCCTTAATTCTTCGAAGTTCTAAAAGAAATTCATCTGCTTCGACATATAAGCTTTCTTTAGGTGATGTTCTGAACGTTGTAAACAAATAGCCATAATCAAGTTTGGAACGAACAAGTGATCGATATAAATGGAGAAGTGTTTGCTGATCATCTACCCACTTATATTTGGCAACTACCTTCAACAAATCAAGAGCTTTCGTGCACTTAGCTTTCAAGCAATTTATATGCGATAAGAACGTTAATCGGTGGTCAAACAATATTCCTAAGAATTTGACCTCTTTTACTACTTTGATCTCAGTTCCATCTAATGTAAGTACTGGATCTTTGTGCTGGAAATATTTTCTGCAAAAGTATATATAATTTGTCTTAGGTCTGGAAAATTTGAAGCCATTTTCTAGGCTCCATTTCTGATTTCTATTTAGAACACTTGTAATGTTGTGTATACTTTTTCCACTGCACGAAATGTTCAAATCGTCTACTAAGAGTGAACCATCAATTGATTTATTAAAAACTGCTGCCAAGCTGTTGATCTTGATACTAAACAGAGTAGCAGACAAAATACTGCCCTGTGAGACACCCTGACCTTGGTCGAAATGATCAGACATGGTTGTACCTAACCGAACTTGGAATTGTCTATCATTCAAAAAGTTGGATATGAAAATGGGTAAACGACCCTTTAATGAAAATGGGTAAACAGCCCTTTAATCTCATAGTATGAAGGTCTTTCAGAATCCGGTATTTCCATGTAGTATCATAGGCTTTTTTTCTAAATAAAAAATATGGAAACTACATGTTCATTCTTGGAGAAAGCATTGTTGACATAGGAATCTAATCTGACTAAATGGTCAATGGTACTTCTATTTTACGGAAACCAGCTTGAATATCAGTAATTTTCTTTTCGGTTTCTGGGTAACAAAGAAGGCGATCATTTATCATGTGTTCTACAAACACAGCTGGTCAGTGAAATCGGACGATAATTACCGAGGCCTGTATGGTTACGGTCAGGCTTTGGTATTTTCTAGAGAAGATTCGGGTAGATGTTTCAAACGTTGATAATGAATATTATCTGGGCCTGCAGCAGAATCGTTAGCTGTCGTGAGAGAAGCATGACGTTCTTCAATTGTAAACGTAGCGTTATAGCCTTCACGGTTACCGGAGGGGAATTTAATTTCATTTATCTCTTTTTTTTCAAACTTTGAAATTTAGGTGCATTATTATCTGACGAAGAGTTTTTGGCAATTGTTTCGTCTAACTTATTTGTAATCTCTACTATGTCAATTAACACCTGATTTCCATCGTTGAGATGATGAACACTATAGACTTGGAGCTTTTACGTTTTATTCTTTGGATCATATTCCAAACTTTTCTTATTAGAGTATGTGTATTGATCTTAGATACATAATTTTCCAAAGAATCACGTTTGTTCTGTTTCATGATTCTACGAGCTTTAGCTCTAGTAACTCTGAGATTTTTTAAGTTTTCAGAATTTGGATGTCGGCAAAAACACCGATCAGCTTTCTTCCTACATTTCCTTGTTTCCTTGCAGTCATCATTAAACCATGTTTTTTTAATATGAGCAACTCCTGAAGATGTGGGAATGGTTTGGTTAGCAATTTCAATCAGCATATCTGAGAATAACTGTATAGGATCTGGAACATCAGCGAAAGAGACTGCTTCTAGTTTTTGTGAACAAAGCTTTTCAAATTCTGGTCAATTTGCTTTCTTGAAATTATACCTTGTTAAAGAGGTATCATCAGCTGAATGAACAGCTTTTAAAACACTGGGAAAGTAATCACTGCCTCAAAGGTCATCATGAACAGACCAAGTAAATTCTTCGAGTATAGGAAGGTCGCAAAGTGAGATATCTAATGCTGAATAGGTTTCATGAGCTGAGGAAAAATGTGTATAAGATATCATTAAAAATACACAAATAATTATTTGAAATAATGTCTTCAAGAATTTTTCCTTTACGATTCTCTTCGTTATCCCAAAAGTTAGGGGTCACGTCCAATTAATCGAGGAACTTTCTCGATGCTTTCGAGATGGATCGAGAAATTTCTCGGCTGAAACCGGGAGGGCAGAACCGGGACCCCTGGCGACGTCTCCCGGTTTGCTCCCGGTTCGGTCTCGATTGAAACGTCCCGGTTTTCGAGATGGATACGAAATTGATCGGTAATCTCGAAGGGGGTCCCGGTTTGTATATATCCGTTTCTTAGCTTCTCAGGCGATCAGATTCTTGTGCGAGTACGGTATTTTGAGGGCGATCGTCGTATAAGCATATCGCAAAATAGAGTCCCGACAACTAATTGTTTTTAAGATGTCTTTCATGTTATTAATTGTTTAATCGATATATCCATTATCTGGTATTTTCTGAACCCATTTGAAAGTAAACGTTTCATTTACCTATGTAAATTAAGAATATAAAATTGAATGATTTTCTCACCCTTTAATTGTATATCTGACTACTATCCGACGCGGAATAAATGACACATCAACTGGATATAATCTGAATAATAATGATATGGAAGCATACGGTGATTATTGTTCCATAATATTGTTTTAAAACCAAACATGAGTCGTTTCAACTGAAAAATACTGCGTGAGTGGTGTTTTAACCTCGGTGTGTAATTCGTTTTATAATTTTGTATTACTCATTGCAGATTCCATCTTACTGAGAATTACTGTCTTGAGATATAGTTCGAGTGAGGATATTATACAGTTATATCTGCAAAGTTTATTGCTGACATAAGCTTGTCTGATAGAGGTTAATACTGACAATAATGACAATCGGAACCATAGTTGTTGGTAATTCACACCACAGTCGTTCTTTGGAAACCGTCGGCTTGAAACAACAACGAATAGAGAGAGGGGTTAATTACTTTGAAAGAGAAACTAGGGGAAACACTTTTGGCGTTGATTGATAATATATTTACGTTCCTTTATTTATTGCTAGTTTCATGTGTCTAGCAAATTAGTTTAATAAAGAAAGTAATTAGCGCCCAATTCAGAGTGCAATCAAGCTTTAAATCAACGTTCATGAACATTTTACTACAACACTACCACGTGTTGTTAGTATAATGTTAAAAGAATCATGTTTACTGTACTTCATTATCCATGGCTTAATGCATTTGTACTCGTCGAGATTAGTCTCGTTGCCACAGAGAAGTACACATAGAGCGAGCATACGCCTTTCTGAATGGTTCAAACCTTCATTTGAAGGCATCTCGATTCCATTCTCGAAGCAAGTCGATTTATTTCGAGGTAGATCGAGATGGACTTACTTCGAGAGGAAACTGGGAGCAAACCGGGACAACAATCGATAGAGATAAACCGGAACCCTTCGAGACGAGATATTTATCGGTTTTACTCGTTTATCGAGAAACCGGCTCGATCGATTGGACGTGACCCCTTACTACGGCCGTTAAAATCACCCATCAATAAACAAGGTTCGGGGAGCTGATCGTAAAGATTCTGAAATTCACTAAGACAGAGACCTCCAGATGAAGATATGTACACCGTTCATAAAGTGAATACAGAATTCAAAGTAAGACGAACTGCTAAGGCTTGTAAATCCGTCTTTAAGTCAATAAGACTATGTAAAACACCCATTTTTAACAATTATTGACGAGCCGCCTGTAGCCTTTCCATATTCTTGTAAAGCATACGAATGATAGGATGATTATTGCCGTACTTCAAATTTATTTTTATCTGCTTCTTTGAGAAAGTTTCATTCAAACAGAGAGCTAAGGGTTCATAATCCTGAGTTAACAACTGAAGCTCATTTAAATTTGACCACACTCCTCTGCAGTTCCACTGGAGGACGGTTGGAGACTACGCCATTCTTAGTCCATATGAAGAAATAACACAGAAGAGCACACACACTAGGAAATATATTGTCAACTTAGCCATTATGAACGTTTTGTTAAAGGTCTTCTCCTCTGGCTTTTCTGTTCTTTTTTCTGTTCTTCTCGCAACTGCTGCATATCTTTGTCTGAGGTGGGTGGGGTTCATAGGTGTATCTGTGTTGAGAATGGAGTTATCAACTTCCCATTCACCTTGCTTTTCGTCTTCCAGGAGTATCTCATTGCTATCTTCATCACTGGTGAACTCAAACATATCATCACCAGGGGCATCTGCTTCAGAAATAGAACCAAAGTCTTCATCTTCACCTCCTGCTTTATCTACTGAGGGCAGCTCATTTCTAGCATCATCTCTAGTGAGCTCAGCAATCACATTAGCATCTGGGGTGAAGTTCAAGTCACCACCAGAATGCACAGGTGCATCTACTGAGGGTAGCTCATTTCTAACATCATCTTTGGTGAGCTCAGCAATCACATCATCATCTGGGGTGAAGTTCGAGTTACCACCAGAATACACAGGTGTAGAACTAATATCTTTATCTTCACCCCCTTTCCCATCTATTAAGGGTGGCTCATTTCTAGCATAATCCGTGGTGAGCCCAGTTCCTACAACAGCATCTGAATGCACACGTGAATGTTCATTACGACTGCCGTCCAGCAGCATTGTTGTTGGGCATTTGACTGTCGTGGACAATGCTGTCGTTCTCCACCCCGAACAGAGAACCACCAGTTTGAACTGTTTTTGGATCTACAATCATCTCACACTCATTTTCTTTAGACTCCTGAGCATGTAGCAAACTTTCCGAACTTTCGTCCCCTTTATTCCTCTTGGGGGGGGGGGAGGACCAGGAATATCAATGGAATTATCAACATCATCCCCATCAGAGAGAGCTGAACATCGATTTGAGCTCTTGGGTGCATTTCCTGCCTCCTCCTTGCTCTTCTTCGTTTTTCTTTGCTTAAGTCGAGACTTCTTGCTGGAGGTCTTGCCATCCGGTCCTACATTTGACCAAATGCTATCACCGACGCTTTCAGGCTGCTCGACTTCCTATGCGTTCATTGTGACAGAACTCTCCGCAACGGCGGACTCTTCCGTAACCGGAGATCTCTTCCCTGTATTGGATTGAATACCAGCTACATTTTGTGAAGCAGTCCGACAGGGATCTGCAGCGCCTTAGGTTGCACGATTTACTGTTAAACGATGTTTTTATAACATACGGAGAAGTCGAATAGAATGAAATACCCAGAAGGATAAATGTAACCCTGTCTTGCAAACCCCTGAGTATATCGGATTATGGGGCAAGATAATTCTACGATTGATTGATGCCCAAATAAATTGATGGTACAAATGTAGCTGAAAACCGGCGAGTCCGTAAATTGTCCCAATATATATGCTATAGATGACGACTTTACAACGATTATTATGGATTAAGAATACTGATCAGCGATACGGATTTTATATTCTTAAAACATCATGATGTCTTGTCGGCATCATTAAAACTGTTGATCGCTTCTCTCTTGCGGGAAACTAGCCTATGTTCATGTATACTATGATTGTCTTTTTGAATTTGGTGCTAATACTGTTATATGGAATATGGAATAGGTCTTTGGATTATGGACGCGGATATTCTCTAATGGACGACGGCTGAATATGAATGACGGACTAGACGCTTGTAATGGATGTAAGAATACCGATCAGCGATACGAATTTGATATACTTGCCGGTATCATTGACAACTGTTGGTCGTTTTCCTCTTGCAAGAAACTAGCCTATGTTATAGATGTGGAAATTCAAATTAAAATACAAATACTAAAACACACAAGTTTTTTACAATGCAGAAGCGGACAAGAGTTCCAATGATTTTAGCAAGACATCATGATGTTATTTTCACGGACCATTGAAATTAATTTACAAGTCGTTTTCTATAGTAAATATCTGTCACGCTTTGATGGTGATATTTCATGAACACCATGTATATGTAATTACAACACATATAAGGGAAGTGGGAAGAGGTGCCGACATACTGACTGCGTCACATGACTTCACAGAATAGTCTTCTGGTTAACCTATTCTAAAGCACATACCAAGAATCTAACGATTCGTGATATGTGTTGTATCTCAGGTACGCTTTTATTGTACCTGTTCATGTGGCAACTTGGATGATATGACCACACGGCCCCTAGCACCGGCATAAGCGGTATTAGATACAAATCTAGAGAGCTATGATGGAAATGCTCTGACAACTCGTATACTGGTAATTGGTTAGCTGTTTCGCTGTGACAACTCGTACATTGGAGATTGGTGAGCTGTATCGTCGTCAGATGTAAATGACGGCATTTAACACAAAAGACTAGTCTGTAATGCCCGATGTCGACCCAGCATCAACTTCCCACAAGTGCCAACATATATCAAAGACCAAAAGGTCTGTACAGGGGGCGGGCCTCGGGGACGAAACGTCCACCAGCAGAATCTCGCCATATACAGGAAAAAATTACAACACATATAAGGGAAGTGGGAAGAGGTGCCGACATACTGACTGCGTCACATGACTTCACAGAATAGTCTTCTGGTTAACCTATTCTAAAGCACATACCAAGAATCTAACGATTCGTGATATGTGTTGTATCTCAGGTACGCTTTTATTGTACCTGTTCATGTGGCAACTTGGATGATATGACCACACGGCCCCTAGCACCGGCATAAGCGGTATTAGATACAAATCTAGAGAGCTATGATGGAAATGCTCTGACAACTCGTATACTGGTAATTGGTGAGCTGTTTCGCTGTGACAACTCGTACATTGGAGATTGGTGAGCTGTATCGTCGTCAGATGTAAATGACGGCATTTAACACAAAAGACTAGTCTGTAAGGCCCGATGTCGACCCAGCATCAACTTCCCACAAATGCCAACATATATCAAAGACCAAAAGTCTGTACAGGGGGCGGGCCTCGGGGACGAAACGTCCACCAGCAGAATCTCGCCATATACAGGAAAAAATTACAACACATATAAGGGAAGTGGGAAGAGGTGCCGACATACTGACTGCGTCACATGACTTCACAGAATAGTCTTCTGGTTAACCTATTCTAAAGCACATACCAAGAATCTAACGATTCGTGATATGTGTTGTATCTCAGGTACGCTTTTATTGTACCTGTTCATGTGGCAACTTGGATGATATGACCACACGGCCCCTAGCACCGGCATAAGCGGTATTAGATACAAATCTAGAGAGCTATGATGGAAATGCTCTGACAACTCGTATACTGGTAATTGGTGAGCTGTTTCGCTGTGACAACTCGTACATTGGAGATTGGTGAGCTGTATCGTCGTCAGATGTAAATGACGGCAATTAACACAAAAGACTAGTCTGTAAGGCCCGATGTCGACCCAGCATCAACTTCCCACAAATGCCAACATATATCAAAGACCAAAAAGGTCTGTACAGGGGGCGGGCCTCGGGGACGAAACGTCGACCAGCAGAATCTCGCCATATACAGGAAAAGATTACAACACATATAAGGGAAGGGGAAAGAGGTGCCGACATACTGACTGCGTCACATGACTTCACAGAATAGTCTTCTGGTTAACCTATTCTAAAGCACATACCAAGAATCTAACGATTCGTGATATGTGTTGTATCTCAGGTACGCTTTTATTGTACCTGTTCATGTGGCAACTTGGATGATATGACCACACGGCCCCTAGCACCGGCATAAGCGGTATTAGATACAAATCTAGAGAGCTATGATGGAAATGCTCTGACAACTCGTATACTGGTAATTGGTGAGCTGTTTCGCTGTGACAATTCGTACATTGGAGATTGGTGAGCTTTATCATCGTCAGATGTAAATGACGGCATTTAACACAAAGGACTAGTCTGTAAGGCCCGATGTGGACCCAGCATCAACTTCCCACAAATGCCAACATATTTCAAAGACCAAAAGGTCTGTACAGGGGGCGGGTCTCGGGGACGAAACGTCCACCAGCAGAATCTCGCCATATGCACGATTGTCACGGTCACATTTGGTGAACGCGCCCATTGACGATTAGCAGCATTAATCGCTTGGTCGATAACGGTAAAATATGGGATATTCCCCATAAGCTGGTGCACGGAGGGGGTAGGGTTGGTGTCGTGTCCGTGTTTTTGGTTTGTGAAAATCAGTTCCCACGTCGATGCTTAGTGGTTCAGTCTTGATAGCGGAGGTCGTCGCTGTATACTCAGGTTGTGGGTGGCTGGTGGTGGTATCAGCGGTAGTGTCCGATAATGACGGTGGTGGTGATGTTGGTGGTGGTGGTGGTAAAGTAAGATCACGAAGAACCACATGGATAGAGGCCATATACTCAGGGTGGCCATTTTCGGTGTACACCGCAGGCTTTATAATCAGCATTCATGGTGCTGCGTGACATGGCTTCGCCTCAGCTGTCGAAAAAATGAATGCAATTTTCGAAATTCCGTCGGCGTGAAGCGATGACGTAATGATCTATAAATAGCGATGATGTAATGATCTATAAATAGAACAGGGCTTTTCCGTAAAATTCCCCGAAAACAAGTAGCACTAGACGCCCTTGATCTGCAAATAGGACAGGGGTTTCCCTACAAAAGCGTAGAGCTTGATGTAATGATCTGTAAATAGAGCAGGGGGGTTTCCCGTAATATTCCTCGAAAAAATAACACTAGACTCCCTCGATCTGTGAATAGAACAGGGTGGGCGGTTTCCGTGAAAATTACCCGGCGTAGGTAGCGATGATGTAATGATCTATAAATAGAACAGGGGGTTTCCGAGCAAAATCCCGAAAACTAATTACCCCGAGGTAGGGCAATGACCTAGAAAGCATGGTTTTCGTGAGGGCCCTTATCGACAATGACGGGCTGTTAATTATTGATGGATGGTCGATAATATAACAATAACAGGATTTTGTCGGGTATTATGCATTTTGATTAGCCTTTTCATTAATAATTAGTAAAATAGCCCAGCGTAGAGCTGATCTAGAACGATGAGTGAGAAACTTCCTTTTCTATTTATAGATCATGACGTCAGCTCTACACCGGGGATTTTTCACGGGTACCCCCTGTTCTATTTACAGATCGAGGGTGTCTAGTGCTATTTTGGGGGAATTTTACTGGAAACCCCCTTTTCTATTTATAGATCATTACATCGTCGCTATTTATAGATCATTACGTCATCGCTCCAAGCCGGTAGCTAGAAAAGAGACGAAATTCTGAAAAGTGTATTCATTCTTTCGAAAGTTGAGGCGAAGCCATGTTGCACAACATTACGAGTTCCAAATCTTACACACCACACGACACAGATCCAGTCAGTGCAGTTCTCAGTGTCGATATACTTGTCCGAGAAGCGGACTTTATCGCACAATCTATCGAGCGTTTTTGGCGACCGATTGTACGGTATCTTGGTGCAACAGACGACGTCATCGTCAGGACACTTCACCCGTACGACCTAAGAAAACAGATCCGCGAGTGCATTGATACCTGAGGATTGATAGAAGAGGACGGTGCCTGTATACAGCGGCTAATAGAGGCTTCACGCTTGGACTCGGAGGAGTACTGATTCCGAGAATACAACGTGAACGATCTCGATCCACGCTGACGCGGAATCCAGACACCACTGAGGAGGGAAACTTTACCGCCGATCCCGACGAACCGCCCGCGAAGGTTTTACTGATACAGGAAGCTGTGAGTACGCTGTACCAACATCACTGGCCTGTCATCCGACCCTGTTTTCACCGACATCGCCCTATATTGTATTTGTACAATTTCAGGTTAAAGGATAACACCCGTCTCCCCCACAATGTCTATACAATTTTTGAGGACCAAGCGACAGCCTTCAAATTAAATATCACCTTTGGTTAGTTATTACGGCTTGAGGAGACGGACCAGCTCCAGTACTTTTACCCCAGTCACAATACCCTCGTGTTCGACCAACCATTCACCATAACGGATCGACCTTCCCTGGACACGGCACTGGAGCAACTATAAACATTGACCAGCTTAAAATGGGCCCGACAAAAACGCCCCAACACCAAATGGCAGGTGGAGATGACGAATGTTAGTTTTGACGTGACCAAAATGATCGACCACCCCAATGACACCCCCATCTATTTATCTCCGTGTCTGAAAAACAGACAAGGCGTGAGTGCGTTAGCAGTTGGACGTCATAGTCCTTATACCGATCGGAAATGCCCGTTTCGCTTCTTGGCTATACATCTTGACCAGGCCCGACACGATAATTGTGAGCGAACTCCCAACCACTACTGGAAGGATTAATTACGTAAACGGAACATGGAAAAACAACACTTCAGTGATGAAGGCATGCACGTCCCCATGGCCCAACGCTATTTTCTGTACCGAGCCTGCTATAATTCCGAAGCCCTATTGGAACCCACGGAGATGGTATCGGCCAAAACCTAATGGACCGAGCGCCACATTCCCTTGAGTGTGAGTATCCACACCAATGTGCCCGGGTATGAGACCACCCCGGTATGTTTCTTCTCTACTGGTGACTCACATGAACTGATTACCCGAATGATGGCCTGCCTGGAGACCCTTAGTCAAGGGTACATCTTGCCTCGATTACCTACCGTGATGTTTTAGCGGCTCTTGATGCACGTATTCCAACATCGGCCCTGGAGGATGACACAGAGGGCGAAACTGACGACGAAGATAATGAACCCAAACCACACAAACGCTATGCTCAGAAACTAAAAATGCGTTTGTTGGAATATTTGAACCAATTACCCGTCATCAAGTTAAATTCCGAGCGGTACGATCTGAATTTGACCAAAAAATTCTTGTAGCACTAACTAGCCAAACCCGGGAACGTCATATATGTCATTAGGAAGACGAACAACCACGTCGCTTTATCCACAACTACCTGGCACCGAATTACAACTATGACCAGAGGGTAAAAGCCTACGACTGTGCACAGAGCAAAAGCCGCTTTCCATATACCTATATGACTCACCTGGATCGTTAGGACGAGCCGCAACTCCCACCCCAAGAGGCCTTCTACAACGATCTCAAAGGATAAGCGTTATCCGAAAACTCTATACCGAACTCCAACAAGTGTGGGTACGCGAAGGCATGCACACTCTGCGGGATTTCCTCGTCTATTACAACAATCTGGATGTCGTCCATTTCCTGGAAGCTACCGACGATATGGCCATCTTTTATCGACATATGGGTGTCGACGTGTTTAAAGATCTGTCCCTGCGGTATGTGTTCCAGGATTTACCAACATTCTTCGCACTCATCCAACAGAATGACGCCGACCTGTTTGACTGTTTGAAAGAAAACATTGTGGGCGGTACCAGTATTATTTTCCATTGGTACCATGAGGAGGAACCGACCCATATCCGAGGAGAAAAACTGTCTAAGAAAATAATCTGATTCGATGCCAATGCCGTCTACCTAGCGTGTTTGAGTCAACCCATGCAGGCAGGTCATTATACCTGATGGATGTCTGATGCGAGGTGTTCAATGCCCAACATTCTATAAAATATCTAGCAGAACAATGGCTCGATTGGGAAGCTCGGCAACGACGCTTCACCATCTGTCACCAAGCCAACCACACGAAAAAAAGAATTGGAGATCGGCGCCTTCCCGTAGATGGATTCGCCATCATCAATAAAACATCGACCGTGTTCGAGTTCCATGGCTGCAACGGGCATGGCCATGAGTGTCCGTTCGCAGTAGGGCGCTATAACGATCGCCGTGGACTGACCCCGATCGCCTTACGTCAGGAAGTGGACGAGAACAGCAACTATATCCAGGGGTTGGGCCACGCCTATATACAACTATGGGAATGTGAGTTCCACCATATGCAACGCCTTCACCCGATTTGTACCCCTTCCTACACACCCATGACAGGCTGCTAGATTATAGGACCATCATTACTATGCCCGACATCGTACGCACTGTTAACACGGGAGATTTCTACGGGTTCGTTGGATGTGAAATCCATGTCTCTGGCCACCTAAAAGCAAAGTTCCACGAATGCCCACTCATCTTCAAAAACACCAAGGTGGGCAGGAACGACATCAGGCCCATCATCCGGGCGTATGCCGAGGAACATAATGTATTCACACATCCTCGACGTATGTTAATAGAAAGTATGTTTGGCGAGAAGATCCTGTTGGGCACAAATTTACTGTGCTGTTACCTGCATCACGGTCTCGAGGTCACCAAAATCTATCAAGTGATGGAGTTTACACCCGAGGCTTTTTTAAAGGACTTTGCGGAGGCCGTGACTACTGCCCGTCGCCAAGGAGATTGCGACCCCAGTAAAGCTATCATCGCAGAAACCATGAAGTTGCTTGGCAACAGTGGCTATGGTAAAACCGTAACCAACAAGGACCGCCACGTCGACATCCACATTCGCACCACCGAACAAGCCCGCAAACGTCTGAATTCACCCCTGTACCGTCACATGGAGATGATAGACGACATCACGTATGACGTCACCTCGGCCAAAAACACCATCACGTATAACATACCGCTGTAAATCGGGTGCATGGGTACCAGCTGGCTAAGTCGCGGATGCTGGATTTCCTGTACGATTTCATGGGCGTGTTCTTCGATCCGTCAGACTGGCAGTTGATGGAGACGGGTAGGGATTCCGCGTACATGGCCGTCTCCAACCCGAACTGGGAATCCTTGGTCAAACCAGAACTGCGAAAACGCTATGAAAGCGAACGAGATGGGTGGTTACCGAGAAAAGACCAGAACGACTATGACAAACGGACCCCGGCCACTTCAAGTTGGAATGGACCGGTGGGGCCATGATCGCCCTCTGCTGTAAAACGTATTATTGTTGCGACAGTGACAACACCAACAAGTTCAGCTGTAAAGGGGTCAATCGTCGGGATAATAATATCACCAAATATGACCTCGATGTACTGCAAAGCCAGACCAGTGCCAGTGTAACCAACAAGGGCTTTCGTGTCGTCCAGAACCAGATGCTCTCCTACACCCAGCAGCGAGGTGCCCTCACCTTCTTCTATCCAAAGCGCAAAGTTCTCCCAGATGGTGTGACCAGGAAGTATCTAGATATTTGAAGTTATGAATACCCTATAAACGCTAAAATAAAGGTGAACTTACACTGCAGATATTCCACTCGACTTCTGTCGTTGACTTTATATTAAGGGGAAATAACTGAATAATGAATTTTTTTTTATCACAACAACGTGGTTTTGGGTTCTTTTTTGAATACCGTAGTTAACCAGTTTATAGAAAAGGCAAGTAGACACGCCACTTAACCCATTGAAAGAGATAATTCGGTCAGATTGATCTGAAGATCATGCGTCAGAATTTTCGTTACGTCACACAAGGGCCACATAAAGTCTGTCTATTTTAATTAATCGTCTATCTTAATTAATCGTCTATTTCGGAGTTTGTCCAAAAATCAATATTATATCGGCACAAATTTTCTGTTTTTGCAGTTTTTACAAACTGAAATCTACAATCTGATATCCATTACTCCATCACGTTTGAAATAACTTTAGAATTATCTCCATATAAACTTCCAGTACAGTTGATTCCTATAACGGGTCGCAATGACATAGGAAGATGCATTCGTTTTTTCCCGGCACAAAAGCAATTGATGCCGAAAGTAGCAATAACAGGTGGTCCATTTGAGTGTTGCTCATATTCCATGCCCAGGAAAATTGCTGAAGGATAAACCGTATACATATACACATCTATGACCGTACACACCCTTATTGACCTTAGTTCCAGTCTATATGAATGAGCCTTAGTACATGAAACAACTGTGCTGGTGTTTTATGTGGAGAGAATTACAAAGTTATTTCAAGCGTGAAATATTATAGATATCAAGGGGTAATAGTAGTCATTTTGTAGAGTTCAGTTGGTTCTACAGCCTGCAAAGAGAGAAAATATGTAGAGTTAACTATTGATTTTTGACAAGCTACAAAGTGGACAAATACTTAAAACAGACATACTATGATCACGTGATCACGTTATTTCTCACACACCTGGTGCATAGTTGTTTGTGGTTTCTCAAGAAAATTAATTTGTTACGCGGCCTGGAATATTTGGAAGAAATAAAATGAGCGATAATTCACTAAAACACAAGTGTTTCTAGTTTGTGATAGAGACTCTTCAATTAAGTCTCCCCAAGGGCTTGGAGGTGCGTCTTCGTTAAATAATTGTGATTGTGCCGATCGCGAGTCCCACTGAACCAATCGACTTGACCTTGTGGTCACACGCTAATATACCCAGATATCACCCGTTACCGCATGGCTACGAACAGGAGTATCTACGTATGATCGCACCATTCCTTCGTATGAAAATAACTGGTGTGAATAATAATTATACTGGACGTGTTTTACATACGGGTGTGCTTGCTATTATGGCCGTTCTCGATTATGGCCGTTCTCTTCCCTTGTGGGACTGGGAAAAAACTTTTACTGGTTCAACTGTTGAAGTGCCTAAAGTAGACCATGTTTTCTCAAAGAAAGACTTCACAAAACTGACAGTAATTTGGTCGGTGAATCAAGCTATGTTCGAATAAAATATACAAACAGAATTCCGATGAAATGTTTTCGTACCAAACTATTTTAAGTTCACAGAATCTCCTTGCATTTCACATAATTATACTAAATGTTTAGCCATCAAAATGTTCAATTACTGTAATGCTGTCAAGGAGTTTGACTGGAACTTATACACGTCTGGAGTCTATAGTTTTGATTGTGAATCGTCTAACTTTATCTATAGACATTCCAAGCATGTTGTTTTACCTTGATATAGTGACGAGGACTTAAAACTTTTCTGATGAAGGGACCTAAATATAGAGAGTTGAGAAAATATACCTGAAAGCGGAGTAGAAGATGGTCCTGATTGCACTGGAAGAGTATGTTATTGAGTGCACAGAGCGAGAAGAAGTTGAACCTACAACATTCATAGTTTTTTCCGAAAAATCCATCCATTTCACAGAACGGTCATAGCAGAAATGTTACTAATTCATGGACCCCCAAAAACGGCGGGCTTTCATCTGGAACACAGACGCAATTTGAATCAGCTTTGAACACGAACGTCACACCAAAGCTGCTTCCTGAGCGGCAGATTGCTCTCCCTGAACTTCAAAAGAACATGTTATCTATCTGTTTGAAAAAGCGTTAAAAATCTCGAAAATGCCATAACATCAAGCGGACCAGTAGTGTATTCCAATGAGAATTTTTACAGGACGAACTGACCACATCAATGTAATCTGTACATGAAAACGTACGTAGGCCTGTTAAGCAATAACAATCATAGTATGCATAGACATTGGCGTGTTTCCTGCAAGAGAGAAGCAGTCAACAGTTTTCAATGATGCCGACAAGATATCATGATGTTCCAGAATTATCAAAGCAGTATCGCTGATCAGTATTCTTATTCAATATGATATTCGTTGTAAAGTCGTTATCTAGAGAATGATTCGTATGAACACCATGGGGTATCTTGAAGTGCATGAGTTCATATGACCAAAGCTTGAAGACAAACTGACGCGCAATTGGGATTGCATCCTTGGCAATCTACTTTGGGAAGATTATACAAAAACTCCCAGAGAATAACACAGCCAGTTCTATAAGATATACCATTTTATAAGACTATCAACTGGTCGCTATTGCTAACTACATAGGTAGACCATTCGTCTTTTGTCTCGGGAGATTGACGGCCGTCGGATTCAAATGGTAAGTTCGGCAAATATCGGAGATATGTATAGTTGTTTTTCCACCGTAAGCAGCGTGACAAGCTATTATTATATATTGGGATGTCAAGCCACTTTTGCATTGTCAAAATGCTATATCCTGGCACTGTGTTGGAATATAATTTATTGCAAATTGTGGAAATTCTGTCAATGAAATGGTATACACACATTGGGATTAATGGACCAGTTCAGATCAAGAGCTCCGTTAACCGCCAGCTCACCTCTCCGAATAACACATATTTCGAAGAGAGGGTTCTATACACTGGGCGATGTTTTATAATGATCGATTGCACCCCCCTGTCCAGACTTTTGAGTTTGTCAATTTATTGTGAGAACATGCACGTAATAAATATACGTATAAATAAACGTATTCTAGAACAGCTGATTCCTCCAGGGTTCCAAAACGAATTTTCTTGGCCGCGAGAGTGATCGGTTTAAAGTTATCTCCCTTTGCATTGAGCCTCGTTTTCAAAACTGTTTTTTTCGACGAGTTCAGAATATTTTATTCAATTGTTTACTTTTCCGAGTAGAACACTTCTTCAACAAAATAATAGCACCCCAGTTTTTCGAATTTTGACCCAGATCTTTTTCTGTGATTTTTTTCGAATTGAAGAAAATTAGATAGAACGCGAGGGTCAGTTTTAAACGTCATTATCTCAGAAACCAGAAAGCTATTTGAAAAACTGAAGAACCGCTATTTTTTTCACCTAGTCCAAAACAGCCGCTTCAAATTGTAAATCTCGATGGCTCGATGGTGGATACCATCAAAAATCTGTAAAGTATGTCAAGATATAGCGTATTTTCGGTTGTATCGTCCAGTAAACATAATCGAAACATCTCAAGATCGGCTTTTCTTGAAACTCAACTACTTAGATAAAGGACTGGACATCATTAATTTACCTCGAATCCTCAATGATCCAGAGGTACGCAACGCTGTACCAAACTATTTCAAGTTCACAGAACCTCCTTGCATTTCATATAAGTATACTAAATCTATAGCCACCAAAATATTCAATTACTCCAATGCTGTCAAGGAGTTTGACTGGAAATTATACACGCCAGGAGGCTATAGTTGTGATTGTGAATTGTCGAACTTTATCTATACACCATTCAAACATATTGTGACTGGTGACCTTGATGTGGTGAGTGATAAGGATCTGAAATTACTCCTGATGAAAGGACCTAAATATAGAGAGCCAAGAAGAATAAATCTGAAGGCCGACCAGAAGATAGTCCTGTCTGCATTGGAACAGTACGTTATTGATTGGTCTAAGCGAGAAAAAGTTGAACCTACAGTACTCGCTGATTGGCTGGACCTCACCAAGAGCAAGGTCGTTGAAACAATCCGCCATATTGACAGAAGTACTCTTCCCCAAGCAAAACAAGTACTGAGAAACCTCAATTCGCAAGAAGTTCTAGCAAATCTCCAGAGTAAATTCGTCATAGTCCCAGCAGACAAAGCTCCGAATAATATAATATTCATATGTAAATATTACTATTACCAGGTGCTGGATTAAGAATTGAGTGTAGAAATATCTTCATCAAATACGTCTACTTACTCTCAAACTGCATTTACTCTGTAAGATTTATTTAACAATCACAAACAGTTTCTCAGGAAAAGAGGTATTTGTCTTCCAACCAATCATAACGACATATCAAAAATATACTGGACTCCCAAAATGCATAAATCACCATACAAAGCTAGATTCATAGCTGGTTCTAGAAGCTGCACCACCAAGCTTCTTTCAACCCTATTGACGAGGGCCCTTCAGGAGGTAAAAGCATTTTGGGAAAGGTATTGCGCCACCATTTCTAAGAACTCTGGCGTTGAATGTATGTGGATATTGAAAAACTCAAAATGTCTTACGGAAGAACTTGATGCTAAAGGTCACATACCGTACAGACATGTATCCACATGGGATTTCTCGACTTTCTATACTACAATCCCTCATCAGGACATTATTGACCGTATAAGTTCGTTAATAGTATCTGTGTTCAAGAAAACTGACCGTAGATATATTAATGTCGGAAGCCATAAAGCATTCTTTAGCTCGACTACATACAAGAGATATCATTCATGGGATGTTTCTTTGTTTATAGAGTTGCTTGAATTTCTCATTAAAAATATCTATGTGAAATTTGGCAACACAATATATCAGCAGCATATAGGTATTCCAATGGGTACTAATTGTGCACCCCTGTTGGCTGACCTGTATCTGTTCTCTTATGAATATGACTATATGCAGGCGCTTTCAAAAACCGATTCATTCAAAGCCCGTTCCTTCTCATTCACCAAACGCTATATAGACGATCTTCTCGCTGTGGATAATCGCTATATAAATGACGCAGTCAAGGATATATATCCACCTTCACTGGATTTGAAGGAAACTACAGATAGCCCTACAGGCACATCTTATTTAGATCCCTATCTCTATAAAAATGAAGCGGGCATTCTCTCTCGTCGACTTTATGACAAAAGAGATGATTGCAATTTCGACATCGTGAACTATCCCTTTCTGGATAGTAATATTCCAGTGGGACCTGCATATGGCGTATACATATCTCGCTTAGTAGCATTTGCTAGATCCTGTGTTAAATGTGCTGATTTTAATCAACATCACAAAACACTGTTGCAGAAACTTATAAAACAGGGCTATTCCACCAAGCGCCTCCACTCAAAGTTTCTCAAATTTGGCGATACATATCGCATGCTGATAGCAAAATACGAACGTAGCGTGCCAGGTCTATGGCGCTACGTTTCGTAACTTGTGTCTAATTCCGCTTAACCCGGGGCTAGGGGCCGTATGAACCCATGTACTTCAAGATCCTCATGGTACTCATATGAACAGTCACAATCAAAGCGTGACTGAGATACATCATTCTTTAGATGACGACTTTACAACGAATATTATGGATTAAGAATACTGATCAGCGATACGGATTTGATATTTTTGGAACATCATGCTGTCTTGCCGGCATCATTGAAAACTGTTGACCGCTTCTCTCTTGCAGGAAACAAGCCTATGTTTATGTATACTATGATTGTCTTTTTGAATTTGGTGCTAATACTGTTATGTGGAATATGGAATAGGTCTTTGGATTATGGACGCGGATATTCTCTAATGGACGACGGCTGGATTATGAATGACGGACTAGACGCTTGTAATTCTAAGTATTCAATTTAATAACTTAGTAACCCAACACATTAAAAATTTCTGACCGAGGAGACACGGGCCTGACCGAAAAAACACGGTGACCTGACCGAGGAGACACGGACCTGACCGAAGAAACATGGAGATCACCCAAGAGACACGAAGATGAACGACATTGTGGGAAAACCCTACAACGGACGTACCCGAAAAGGCACGGAGGTGAACGACATTGTGGAAAAAACCCACAGACAGGTCAGTACATATCCTATCATGTTCACAGGTTACGCTTCATTCACCCAGACCGGAAGTGACGTCATACGGGACTGGTGGCACCCCCTGGCGGAAAAAGGGGAACCAAGAGTTACCTCCCTGGAAAATAATACCTGAAACCAATGCTACCTACTACTTATATTAAAACAGCCCAGGGAGCACATTTTGATCAAACATACATCCAACCGTTGGAAGTAGACCATATAATTTATTAGAGGTTGATATTTCAGTATGTAAAGTTGAGAGAAAAAAAACCCTGTTGATTTGCAGATTTTGAATGAAAAGCAATTAGTCCTGATACGGTCACATGCATGTAATCATCACATATCCTTTGGGGGAAAATTACATAAATTATTCAGAAGAACGCGACGTTCGTTCATTCACCAAATCCTTAGATTAAGCCCGAATAACAGTCAAATTATTATATAGATCAAAACATTACGGAATGTGATTAGGTCTACTTGGTTAATGAAAAATCAATACCGGTAATACATAATGGATAGCGTAAATGGACTTTTGCCATTCCTGATTCTAATGGCATACTCCCCTGACTGTGCGACTATCCAAAACGTGATAAAAGGGCAATTGTCCGAAGATTTAAGATGTTTTCATAGGCGTACTAAATGGTTATTTCATGCACAGCTAGTTTGGGAAAATTTATCAACTGTCTCAAACTGTGCGTAAAATAACCATTGAGCACGTCTATGGAAACATTATTTCTATTTTATTGCACTACTCAAATTGATCATCAACAACAATTATAATAAAAGGTTGAAATAATTTGGTAAACCATGATATCCTTTCTCCCCTTTGTTGAAAAAAAATCTCGTCTATTGATATTGGCACGATGCTCCCGTCTCGGTTGGCATCGTGCCAATATCAGTAGACGAGTTTATGTGGTCATTCAAATGGGGAGTGAAAATGTCAGCTGTGCGGAAATTACGTGGATATATGTCTACTTGTGTCCCTTTGTTAATCAATTTCACGATGGAAACAACAGTTAAACCTGAGAAAGAAATGATGTAATTGTATGAAAGCAGACGTCCCTTTCCTCATCCGACTTGTGAAATGGAATCTCCAAATGAACACCTCACTTGACGCGTGTTGATTCCACATAACCGTGCTAAAACGTGTAATAAATGCACGGTTAGCTCGATGTTATTGACACAAGTGTTATAGAATTTAACGTGAAGGGTGTTTGCGATGCTCGTGAATATTCATATAACCTTGTGACATCGTTTCGGGCCAAAATCTTGTAATTCTTCAATTATTTCATCATCATACATGGTTCATTTTTACGAAGCAGCTTCTGCTCTCTTCCAAATTTGAAGCACTTATTGGTCAATTAAAGCTTTTATAAAGAGAACGGGGATTTCCAATGGAATGTGGAGATAACTGTTCCATATGACCAGGGATCTGGTGATATTATTCCAGGCCGATGTTACTGGTGATACAAGGATATTTTCAGGTAGCAAGGGACTGCATTCAGGGTGTCATGGAGGTCCATTCAGGGTGTCCTGGAGGTGCATTCAGGGTGTCATGGGGGTGCATTCAAGGTGTCCTGGAGGTGCATTCAGGGTGTCCTGGAGGTGCATTCAGGGTGTCCTGGAGGTGCATTCAGGGTGTCCGGGAGGCTTTGGAAACCTAAGAAACAATCCCAGTATGTTCCAGAGAATCATGGATTTACTATTTGGAGAATAGAACCTAAACATGTAAATATTTTGCCTAGATGACCTTTTAGTAGTTGCCAGAAATGTGGACGATGCTTCATTCCGATGTTTACTACAATAAAAGCACGAATCATCACAGAGGTCACTTTTGATACTTGTGATGATTTTAGATCGTTTTCCAGCACCGTTTTAATGTCGCCTTTAATTTGCATGATTCGCTTTGACGATAACGTCGAACCCTGGCCTTCACCCCTTCGTGTTTGCTAGTCGTGGGTTGGATGAGCATCGTACTCTATACGGCTAATACACATAGCTTCCGCAATTAGTAGTTCGATCTGCGTAGCTAAGTGAAGAAAACGTACGCTGGGACGATGTTGAATGAGAAGAGTTGCAGTTACTACCTTTTCTCACTCAAGATTGAGCTACATTCGCGACCGCTCGGCCTTTTCCGTCAGAGTCATCTGACCTCGCGCATTAATGGTGTAGGGATTTCACAGCTCTCAGCTGTGAACCGTGATCCGCCGCACGTGAGGCACGCCACATACTACAGGATGTATTTCCGCTCACATAGTCCTCGCTGTATTCTCCCTAACCAGAAGATAAACAAATATATATATCTAAATGAATTGAATGCCCCCTTGAGTCTACCTTCGAAGGATCGCGTCTAATTTGAGGTGTTCGTCCTGGCTTTTCATCTCAAGTTCCAAAGAATCATGGATTTGCTACTTTGGAGACAGGAACCTAAACGTTTAAATATTTTGCCTAGATGACCTTTTGGTGTTAGCTGTTTCCTTTCAGGAGTGGCCAGAAAAGTTGCTTGAATGACTGATTGAGCAGGGTCTGAAGCTTATGGCTAGGAATTCAGACTTTTCCGCTGATAGATATTTACATGTACTTAGATCTTGTGGTCAGTGGAACCTTTCATTGCCGTAGTGAGTTAATGTCATTCTCTGGGCATGGCATCGTACCGTACCATAGATGATTGGTGCCAAATCTCTCCAGCATATGTATCAACTTGTACACACCATGATCACGTGACTGATGCATGTGGGTGTGACATATTACTACAGACGATTCGTATCAACTTTCTCCCGCATTTTTGACATCTTACACAATCTTGTGGCTCGATCAGCATAGTGCCTCAACATATTGTGTGGACGTCCACTGCTCGGCAATTGATTGGGCGGGTAAGGCGGACGAGGCACATAACAACTTTGGTCCTTTTGATACCACATATGAAGTGATCCTATAGATGAAGTGAAACTATATTTGATGTGGTCCCACAGCTGATGTGGTCCTACAGATGGCGTGACCCTGCAGACGATGTATCCCTATAGATAATGTCATGATACTGACAATGTGATCCTACAGATGATGTGATCCTACAGATGATGTGATCATACAGATGAAGTGATCTTACAAATGATGTTATCCTACAGGAGGTGTGCTTTTAGAGATGACGGGTTCTACAGATGACGTGATCCTACAGACGACATCCTACAGATGATGTGATCCTGCAGACGATATCCTACAGACAACGTGATCCTACAGATAAGATAATCAAACAGATGACGTGATATACAGATGGTATGATCCTACAGACAGAGTGATCCTACAGATGATATCCTACGGATGATGTGATCCTACAGATGACGTGAACCTACACATAATGTGATCCTACAGATGAAGTAATCTTACAGATGATGTGATCCCACAGACAACTTGATGCTACAGATAAGGTTATCCTTCAGATGATGTGATCCTAAACATGATGTGATCCTACAGGTGATGCGATTCTACAGATGATGTGATCCTACTGATGACGAGATCCTACAGATGACGTGATCCTACAGATGATGTGATCTTACAGATGAAGTGATCATACAGATGATGTGATCCTACAGATAATGTTATCCTACTGATGTGATCCTACTCATGGCGTGATCCTACAGATGATATGATCCTACAGATGACGTGATCCTACAGATGATGTGATCTTACAGATGATGTGATCCTACAGATGATGTGATCCTACAGATGATATGATCATACAGATGAAGTGATCAAAAAAATGATATTATCCTACAGGAGATGTGCTTCAAGAGTGACGAGATTCTACAGATGACGTGATCATACAGATGATATCTTACAGATGATGTGTTCCTACAGACGATGTCATCCTACGGATGATGTTATACAGACAACGTGATCCTACAGATAACGTGATAATACAGATGACGTGATCTACAGATGGATCCTACAGACGAAGTGATCCTACGCATGATATCCTACGAATGATGTGATCATACCCATGATGTGATCCTACAGACGATATCCTACATACAACGTGATCCTACAGATAAGGTGATCAAACAGATGAAGTGATCATACAGATGATGTGATCCTACAGATAATGTTATCCTACTGATGTGATCCTACTCATGGCGTGATCCTACAGATGATATGATCCTACAGATGACGTGATCCTACAGATGATGTGATCTTACAGATGAAGTGATCATACAGATGATGTGATCCTACAGATGATGTGATCCTACAGATGATGTGATCATACAGATAAAGTGATAAAAAAAATGATATTATCCTACAGGAGATGTGCTTCAAGAGTGACGGGATTCTACAGATGACGTGATCATACAGACGATATCTTACAGATGATGTGTTCCTACAGACGATGTTATCCTACGGAAGATGTTATACAGACAACGTGATCCTACAGATAACGTGATAATACAGATGACGTGATCTACAGATGGTGTGATCCTACAGACGAAGTGATCCTACACATGATATCCTACGAATGATGTGATCCTACCCATGATGTGATCCTACAGACGATATCCTACAGACAACGTGATCCTACAGATAAGGTGATCAATCAGATGACGTGATATACAGATGGTATGATCCTACAGACAGAGTGATCCTACAGATGATATCCTACGGATGATGTGATCCTACAGATGACGTGATCCTACAGATAATATGATCCTACAGATGAAGTGATCTTACAGATGATGTGATCCCACAGACAACTTGATGCTACAAATAAGGTTATCCTTCAGATGATGTGATCCTAAACATGATGTGATCCTACAGATGATGCGATCCTACAGATGATGTGGTCCTACTGATGACGAGATCCTACAGATGACGTGATCCTACAGATGATGTGATCTTACAGATGAAGTGATCATACAGATGATGTGATCCTACAGATAATGTTATCCTACTGATGTGATCCTACTCATGGCGTGATCCTACAGATGATATGATCCTACAGATGACGTAAGCCTACAGATGATGTGATCTTACAGATGAAGTGATCATACAGATGATGTGATCCTACAGATGATGTGATCTTACAGATGATGTGATCATACAGATGAAGTGATCAAAAAAATGATATTATCCTACAGGAGATGTGCTTCAAGAGTGACGGGATTCTACAGATGACGTGATCATACAGACGATATCTTACAGATGATGTGTTCCTACAGACGATGTCATCCTACGGATGATGTTATACAGACAACGTGATCCTACAGATAACGTGATAATACAGATGACGTGATCTACAGATGGTGTGATCCTACAGACGAAGTGATCCTACACATGATATCCTACGAATGACGTGATGCTACACATGATGTGATGCTACAGATGATGTGATCCTACAGATGACATGACCCTACTGATGGTGTGATGCTTCAGATGACGTGATCCTACGGATGATGTGATCCTACAGATGAAGTGATCCTACAGATGATGTGATTCTACAGATGAAGTGATCCTACAGATGATGTGATTCCACAGATGATGTGATCCTACAGATAATGTTATCCTAGAGATAATGTGATCCTAAAGATGAAGTGATCCTACAGACGATGTGATCCTACAGATGAAGGCATCCTACAGAGGAAGTGATCCTACAGATAATATGATCCTACAGATGATTTGATCATATAGATGAAGTGATCCTACAGATGATGTGATCCTACAGCTGATGTGATCCTACAGATGATGTGATCCTATAGACGAAGTCACCCAACAGATGATGTGGTCCTACAGATGACGTGATGATGACGTGATCCTACAGCTGTGTGATCTTATAGATTTTATGATCCTACAGATGGAGCGATCTTACAGACCGTGTGATCCTACTGGTGATGTGATACTACTGATCGTGTGATCATACAGATGATGTGATCCACAGATGATGTGATTATACAGATGACGTGATCCTACAGATGGTGTGATCCTAGAGTTGATATGATCCTACAGATGAAATCATCCTACAGATGACGTGATCGTACAGATGATGTGATCATACAGATGATGTGATCCTACAGATGATGTGACCTACAGCTGATGTCACCCTGCAGATGATGTTACACGACAGGTTGTGTGATCCTGTAGAATACGGGATGATACAGGTCATGTTATTTCTCAATCTGTGAGTGGTATTTAATATCCGTTACCGAGATAACAAATCAGTTTTCATTAGAAAACGTTTTTATTTCGGTCTTTGTCAATACACAACACCATGGTACATGTACCAGCAAGAATAACTAAGAAACACGAAGGAATATCGATAGCTTATAGAAACTCAACCAATTCATCAAGTCTTATATGTGGATGAACGTTTTTGATGATCACTCAAAGATTCGCACCCAATCGACAGCTTTATCTCCAAAATTTCGTTTTACGAGATGATAAAATCTGAAAAGAGATCAATATATAGAGTTAATATACACAACAGTACATCATGGGATATTTTTCGGTTTTAAAGCATGTGATTGGTCAATTTAAATTTTTAAAGGGAAATCCGGATTTTCATTGGCCTGTGGAAAAAAATGGGAGAAAATCCAACCAATCATAGAGTTTCTGTAAAGGTTTATTAAAGTTGGAAAGGTTTTCATGGGAAAACGAAAATATGTAATAAAGATTAACTATTTCTAATATAATTCCTATCATATGAGATAATTTACCTGGTTATAACAGTGAAAATACACTGGGACGTTTTGATAAAAGGGAAATCCGGAATTTACATTGGCCTGTGAAGAAAATCCAGCCAATCAGATAGGTTCTGTAAAGGTTTATTAAAGTTGGAAAGGTTTCATGGGAAGATGAAAAAATGTAATAAAGATTAACTATTTCTAATATAATTCCTATCATATGAGAGAATTTACCTGGTTATAACAGTGAAAATACACTGGGACGTTTTGATAAAAGGGAAATCCGGAATTTTCATTGGCCTGTGGAGAAAATCCAGCCAATCAGATAGGTTCTGTAAAGGTTTATTAAAGTTGGAAAGGTTTTCATGGGAAGATGAAAAAATGTAATAAAGATTAACTATTTCTAATATAATTCGTGTCATATGAGAGAATTTACCTGGTTATAACAGTGAAAATACACTGGGACGTTTTGGCTTCATACACTGCACGCAATTGGACTATCGTTAACACGTTCTCAGCGTCAAGATTACTCCGCCAATATAAACCTTCCCACAAATACATGTTTCACCAACAAAATATTTCCCAAAAATCTGTTAATTAATACTTTCAGTGCTTCCACTACTAACCAGGTTAAATTCTTGATTATTTTTGTGTTTCCGGTGAATATTATTCGCGTATGGTTCTGTATTAGTGTGTGATCAGTTATCGAATGACAAACATGCAATGGATGCAACTACTATATGGGAAGGGGTGACAGGTCTGTATCGGCTCCATTATTGAATGCAAATCAAAGCACTGTGTTCCAATTATTTGTTTTAAATACTTAGGCTTACTTGTATTTATGATACATTTACTATCATTGGACGACAGTTTGGGAATGAATTAATCTGTGGTTTGTCTGTCATATAGACACACCCCCTAAATTGTTCCAATGGTTGGAAATTCCCCCGAAATATGAACTGACCAATGAAAAAGCAGTGAGCCGATAGCTGTCAGGGTCTGTAAACCCTGTGATCAGGTTGAAAACACTGCATGATATTTCACAATCGCGATGTAATTTTCATGCGGTCTGTTACAATGCAAATCTGGAGCATTCTGGGCAATATGTTGTTGACATGAACGTGATATAATCTAATGGTAAAACTGTTGCTGAATATTCAGTAATTATGAAATGATAGTCTGTGTAGACTAATTCTGAAGACATAGATATTGGTGTACGATAATCCCGGAAGTTAATCCTTAGATAATAGATCTACCCCGACACATGTAGCAGCGACAGGTGCACATGCATTGGGGCATGGCTCCCATCGGTTTGTCTGCTCTCTTTTTTGTCTCTACAACATAGGAAATAATATTAACCAATGATAACTGGACAGTCTGAAGTTGTCAATATTACCTTAAATGACAATTTTTGGAATAGTAGGATAATTTGATACATATTGACCATATTTACACCAGTTATCCATAGTTAAAATACCGTCTCACGCTGAAGAGATGTGAAAGAGAGCAGAAGAACGAACCGCCGGGAGCAACGCCTCAATGCACCGGAGTGCTATTGGAGCAGATCTATTTTCTGAGGTTAAACTTCAATTTTAGTTCAAGTCCGGGATTAGTTGGATCAAGTTGTAAACGAACGAAATTAATTTACTCACCACCTTGTGATAGACGAGATTCAAGAGAGATGGCCTTCGCCATTAAGTTAGAAGATATTTAGAAGAGACAATCAGGTACCTCATAAGAATATCCAGAGGATAGTATAGATATGTACAGCTGAGGTTCAGACTTACTGTTCGGCCGACACACACGGTAGCTGATGTCGAAGGCTCCACGACACCCACGTGAGACCCAAACCCCGTCTGCGAGTCGACCAAAACTTTGGTTCTCCGTGCAGGATGTCCCAGCTGGCAAAACGGAGGGTCGTTCGCGAACGGAAGTGACCTCTACCCGAGCAGTGCATTCGCTATACGTGAAGGACCCCGAACCACACTGGACCGTGCCTTGGTAGGATGGGCAACCGACTAGTGACGTTACTGCGAAAAAAGAAGATTGAAATTTACCAGTTTATTGTTAAGGATATTGGTCCTAAGATGATAGGAATTGCTTCAATATGTCTAGACTTGTGCCTTTTCAGCGACACAAAGACCCAGACAATAGCATCCTGCATGAAGTATCGACCGGTTCATACTTCATGTAAGTATCACGAGACAATGCATACAATAGCTAAGTCTGGGGACAACAATGTGTCTAAACTTGTGCCTTTTCAGCGACACAAAGACCCAGACAATAGCTTCCTACATGAAGTATCGACCGGTTCATACTTCATGTATGAATCACGAGACAATGCATACAATAGATGAGACTGGGCACAACAATGTGTCTAGACTTGTGCCTATTCAGCGACACAAAGATCCAGACAATAGCTTCCTACATGAAGTATCGACCATTGCTTATCCATGGTATATAAAGTTTATCGGATAGACCATGTTGACAAACACAACTCTGAAAATAATCTAGGTAAACCAAGATGGTATATCAGGGAAATATCACATAGAAGTGATGTTATGAAGAATTTTTGCGAAATGTTTGCCGATATTCTGAAGGATCCCATAATAAGCCAATCATTGACAAATTCTGCTTTTTCAATCTGACGTTTTTTCGATATTTTTTACCGTCTGATAAAACCAGGCATTCCGGCGGGAGTAAATCCTTTGAAATTTTCGTTAACCACGCACTGTGTCTAGACATGATTACAACACAAAAAAGGGAAGTGGGAAGAGGGGCCGACATACTGACTGCGTCACATGACCTCACAGAATAGTCTTCTGGGTAACCTATTCTAAAGCACATACCAAGAATCTAACGATTCCTGATATGTGTTGTATCTCAGGTACGCTTTTATTGTACCTGTTCATGTGGCAACTTGGATGTTATGACCACACGGCCCCTAGCACCGGCATAAGCGGATACAATGTATTAGATACAAATCTAGAGAGCTATGATGGAAATGCTCTGACAACTCGTATACTGGTAATTGGTGAGCTGTTTCGCTGTGACAACTCGTACATTGGAGATTGGTGAGCTGTATCGTCGTCAGATGTAAATGACGGCATTAACACAAAAGACTAGTCTGTAATGCCCGATGTCGACCCAGCATCAACTTCCTACAAATGCCAACATATATCAAAGACCAAAAGGTCTGTACAGGGGGCGGGCCTCGGGGACGAAACGTCCACCAACAGAATCTCGCCATATACAGGAAAAAATTACAACACATATAAGGGAAGTGGGAAGACGTGCCTACATACTGACTGCGTCACATGACCTCACAGAATAGTCTTCTGGTTAACCTATTCTAAAGCACATACCAAGAATCTAACGATTCGTGATATGTGTTGTATCTCAGGTACGCTTTTATTGTACCTGTTCATGTGGCAACTTGGATGATATGACCACACGGCCCCTAGCACCGGAGTAGTAGGGAGAGGACGGATCCGGTATCATTTTGCCGGGGGAGGTAACTCTTGCATCCACCAGGGGGCGCTGTTTCCAGGTTAAAGGCATAGGGGACGCCCCATCGCCTTTTACCTCTGTGGCGCCAGGGGGCGCCACCAGCTGCGTGTGTATTCCTCCGCCGTGATGCGGTCTGCTGGTGATGCGGTCGCGGGGAAAAAGCTTCCGCGGAGAAAAAGTAGTCCCTAGACTTGAAACACGCTGCATGGTCCGACTGGGTCGAGTGAGGTATCAAAGTGAAGCATTCGTGAAGGGACATCCAGTCATGGGTGGGTGCATGTAAAATTAGGATTTTTTCCCGAAACTATAAAAAGCGGAACACGGACTTTACCTATCAACTCTAGCCAAAAGGGCTAATATCGGTCCCCGGGCTTATTGGGGCCTGCCTATCAAGTCAATGGGGTGGGTGCATGTAAAATTAGGATTTTTTCCCGAAGCTATAAAAAGCGGAATACGGACTTTACCCCTAAAATAGGGGGAAACCCCTATCAACCCTAGCCAAAAGGGCTAATATCGGTCCCCGGGCTTATTGGGACCTGCCTATCAAGTCAATGGGGTGGGTGCATGTAAAATTAGGATTTTTTCCCCGAAACTATAAAAAGCGGAATACGGACTTTACCTCTACAATAGGGGTCTGTATTATACAATATAAGGGAAAATGCCTGTATGGGATATGGGGATGGTCATTTTTTTTTTTTTCGTGGGCTTTACTATGAGTTGTGGGGTCGCGTTTTTCTCGTTTCGCCAAGAAAATGACAATGGGAAGGATCCCGGAGCGAATCGGTGAAATTTTTGGGAAAAGTCACCGAGGTCTGTATATAGGCCCATAGGCTGGCCATGGGGGGTATAGGTCCAACCTGGGAAATTCCCACACGTTCATTGTGATATGGGTTCCTTGGATTTGTTTTTCACGTCTCGTCATTTAGAACACGATGGGAAGGGTCCCGGAGCGAAACGGTGAAATTTTTGGAAAAAGTTACCGAGGCCTGGGTAGGCCCATAGGCCTATACTGCATGGCTATGGGTGTATAGGTCCATACGGGGTGGACGTTTTGGGATCTAGGTGGGCCACTAATGGTCCGATGGGGTCGAATGAGGTATCAATGTGAAGCCTATGTGAGGGGGCAAGCGATGGAATGGATGTGGGGTAGGAATATCGTCATTCTGCGCATGCGCAATAGACAAAGTGTATGGAAATAGGCGTTTTGGGATCTAGGGGAGCCACTAGTGGGCCGATTGGATCGAGTGAGGTATCAATGTGAAGCCTATGTGAGGGGGCATCTGATGGGATGAGTGCGGGGTTGAAATATTGTCACTCTGCGCATGCGCAATAGACAAAGGGTAAGGAAATAGACGTTTTGGGGTCTAGGTGGGCCACTAGTGGGCCGATGGGATCGAGTGAGGTATCCATGTGAAGCCTATGTGAGGGGGCTAGACTAGGGTGTCGTTTCCATTCTGCTGCGCAGGTCACGTGGGTTGTGACGTCACTTCCGGGTTTCACCTCCAAACCCAGAAGAGTTCCAATGTTCTCTTAGACGTCCGGATGTTCAACCTCCGGGGTTTTTCCCGGCCCGGCCCGGCCCCCCAGCGCGCGCGGGTTCTCCGGCCGCAGCGCGCTCGCGCGCGTCATCACCGGCAGTGCGCGGATGAATGTCGGCTCAAAAGGTCAAAGGTCACATCCAGGTCAAAAGGTCCAAGGTCTCCCTTTCGGCAAGGTTCGGAAACAATGTTGCGGCATCGATATACAGAGCTTGAACCCCAAAAGGGGATTGTAAATTAACCTGGGAAGGATTGGGCCAATCAGCGGTCGAGAAAAAGAGCCAATGAGCGATCGATAAAAGAACCAATGGACGGGTACTAGAATTTCGCTCACGTCTGCGCCTACATCCGGGTACTGGGATGCTTTCGCCTACGTCCGCGCCTACATCCGGGTTCTTGTACACCCGGGTAATGTTTTCTGGACATGGATGGATTACCTTTGGCTCCATTCTAGGCCACTGATTGGCTAATACGGTGTTCAAAGCCAGTTTCATGCATTATGCTCATATAGAAAACGCACAAGACAGGGTTTTTTGGTGAGATCTCATTTTGTTTTTTATTCAGTAACAACAACAACGTGAGAACAACCACGTGAAAACTGAAGCCCAGAACAGGGGGCTTGTACATTGAAAGAACTGAAGCCCAGAACAGGGGGCTTGTAAACTGAAGCCCAGAACAGCGGGCGTGTGTACATTGAAAGAACTTAAGCCCAGAACGGGGCTTGTGCATTGAAATGATGGGCGGCCCAGTCATATACGTGTACATCGCGGTCCTCGTCCTTGGGGTACTCGTCAAACATCTGTACGATGGTAGATAAGGGTCTTCCCCGGAATCGATGGTACAGGTAAAACAAGCAATATTGTCCGCACACGCTACTGGCCAGGCTTTGCAACGTTTGACTGTTCCAACACCACGTCTCTGTGCCTTGATCCATGACGTCTGTTAAATCGGGATGGAGGGGTGGCGGGCCGTACGGGTCAAAGTATTCGCCCTGCTATTCTGTCAAGTACACACCCACCCAATGTTCACCGGGCCGATCCATCGGGTCCGTGTTGAGAACGTGTGCAGCAGGATACATACGGTCTAATGGGAACACATCTCGGGCGAACACCCCTTGAAAGACCATACGTGTCTCTGGGTCATTCTCCAGCACGGTGGTTATCTGGTCTGTATCCATGTTAGGTGGAGAAGTCACACAGGACGTTGCGCGCTTTGTCCACTTGAATGATGCTGTCAAACTCGGCGTAGCAGATCACATTGACGGTGATCCCGAGGGTTCGTGCAAAGTGAATTTCCAACCGAATATTGCCTTGCTTGGCTAGGGCCAGCTGATGGTCGTTCTCTAAGGTGGGGGTCAGATCGAAACAGAACAACGTGTATCCGTTCGCGTAGTCCTCCCGACTGATCAAATTCCCTTCGTCCTGGTTGATTTGACCGGTGGCTGTAAACAGGCTCTGATAGGCTCGAATGAAATTCCTGCGCCCAAAGTTCGGTGTTAAGGCCGTGGCTGGGACCTGGTGTCCATCCACATGCAAGGCCACAAAATTGATGCCGAAATGTTTAAAGTCAAACGGATTCTCTGGGTAGGCTCCGCTGAAACTGGTATTTTCCACACAGGCCAGGATCAATCGCTTGGGTAGTTCCCCCAGGAGCAGGTTTTCTTTGTTGGCGCCCATATTTCCAGCAGGCACAGATAACACTTTGGTTTGTACACGTCGGATAGGGTACTGGGCTGGTTTTGTTTCCAAGGCTTTCATGTGTCCCAATTGAACGGCTGGATTCGGTTTCACTTTTCGGACATACAGGACTGCGTCTTGGATAACAATCTTATAATCAACTGCATGCCCATCTACGTTAGTGGCCACCAAGGCGAAGGTCGGAGGCGCCCGTATCAGTCGGATTTTGATGGGGATCTTGTTAAAGATCTTGTGACGATTTTGGTCGCCGTCACAGAACATTGGTGCAGAAACTTAGGAGGCAGGGCTGTTCCACCGGGCGCCTACGCTCAGGGTTTCTCAAGTTTGGCGATACGTGTCGCATGCTGATGGCAAAGTGCGGGCGTGGCGTGCGGGATCTGTGGCGCTGCGTTTCGTGGCTTGTGTCTGGTTCCGCTTGGCCCGGGGCTGGGGGCCGTATGAACCCATGTGCTTCAGGATCCTCGTGGTACTCATGTGAGCAGTCGCGGTCAAAGCGTGACTGAGATACATCTTTTTTTAGATGACGACTCTATGGCGAATATTGTGGATTGGGAGTGCTGATGAGCGGTGCGGATTTGATATTTTTGGAACATCATGATGTCTTGCCGGCATCATTGAAAACTGTTGACCGCTTCTCTCTTGCAGGAAACAAGCCTATGTTTATGTATACTATGATTGTCTTTTTGAAATTGGTGCTAATACTGTTATATGGAAAATGGAATAGGTCTTTGGATTATGGACGCGGATATTCTCTAATGGACGACGGCTGGATTATGAATGACGGACTAGACGCTTGTAATTGCATGAACATGTCTGCGTGCAGTCGACCCATGAGATCCACCGAGGCACCGTTCGCAGTGAAAGCCTTCCGTTTGTTATATCCCACATTGTCCACCGTGTCCATGTGCTCGGGTGTGTCCTGGTAGAATAAAGCGGCTGTCAGCTGAGATTTTTAGCCTCTCGGCCATACAACAGTGTCTCGATGTAGGCTCGATAGCGGTACGTGTTGGTCGAGTCACTGATGAGTTTGTCGCTGAGAAAAGTATCCACCTGTTGAAACATCGAGTGCAGCCAGAGATTCGTCGGGCCCACCGTTGCAGCTTGGATGATTCTGGAGCCATCCCCATTGACGACCTTGGCTTTCACATACAAGTATGTATGGGCTAAATCCACATAGGCCGTATCCGCATTACTGATGGTGAACTCGATGGGCCCTGTTTCGTTGATGCTGAAGAGCGGGAGATGCTCCACCCATAATCCTTGTTCGGCGCTGGTCTGTGTGGGCGGCACGGTCCACAAATCAAATTCACTGTTGGTGGAGGGGCAGGACTCGGCGAGGATCAAGGACATGTTTAAGAAAAGATATCCTGGGTCTTCGATGTGCGTCGTCGCTGCGTCGGTCGTCGACTGGTGCGTGGTCTCGGTGGGGCAGCTCTTTTATTCCCTACGGTGCGTTGTGCTTTGGCCACCAAGACGCCTCCCGCTTCTTTGGCCCGCCGTTTCAGGGATTCTTTGGGTGCCGTACCCCCCAAGACATCACCGGCCACTTGCAGTCCACCGCGTACCGCTTGTTTGCCGATTGCTTTCACCCCACGCGTCACCAAGGGCAGGAACGTTTTGACGATGCTGCCGAGTATGTTCCCCAGCCAATGTCCTCGTTGCATGCGTGCACCGCTAAAGACCGGAAAGCCACCCCCGCCCTGTTGGTCATAATAGTCCATATAGCTGCGTGCATCGCACTCGTAAGGTACTTTCATTATGCAAAGTGGGGAGCACGTGCTTGTCGAAAATGAAGTGTCAGCACCACTTTTCCTTGTTTGAATGCCACTGGTCGTCCCGTGTCATCTCTTATATCCACCGTGATAGTGTTGATGTCGGTTTGTCGTACGGGCAGGTAGAGCATGTGGGTGAAACTGTGGCTGACTTGATCTCCATACGTCTTTTTAATGGGCACCACCCGTAACAGGTGTGTTGATATCGCCCACGATGTGGTTGTCCACCACGTCCGAGTAGACTTAGAGTCCGTACATACCCGACTTCATATCCATCGGGATCTCGCCTTGGTGGGCGGTGGGACCAGTGAACGTCTGTAGATCGAAACCCAGCATTTGCTGTAGGATAGGACTCAGTACGACACTCGCGTTGGCGGTGACGATAAGCTGTGCCTTGTCGTTGTGTGCGTTGTAATCGAAGTCCACGTGATTCTTGAAGGGAAAGGATTTGATGGGTTTTGAAGTATTCGTGACCTCCCGTAGAGTCTTATAATGCAACAGTCTTGACAGCCCACCCATGAACTCCTTGGGAGTATCGTATTGGCCTTCGGGGAGGGTGAGTCGGGTGTTTTTGCCTTCGTAGGTCACGTCGTACCACACTTCATTGGCTCCCACGTTGTACCACGAGTAAGGGTATTGGATATCCACGAGGCCACATTCCCATCGTCCAGGTAAATGCAACGGTTGCGGTAACTGGGTCACGTACTTGGCTACGGTGTTGTCAGGAAACACATCCAGCGAACTGTTACTGGGTAGGGTGAGGTAAAACATGGCGACTGAGCTGTCCTGCTGCTGCTGCTGGTTTTAATAGGTGTTCCAGGCCTTGGGCGGTTGTGTCCGGCGTCGTGTTCGTCGCGGTGACTTGCTACGTGTCACGGCTCTGGAGATGTGGGGTGTCCTGATCAATGATGTTTTTTTAAAGGTCTGAAAAGAAGGTGCCCGTTGTGGTGGCGGTGTTTTGGGGGGTGACTCCAGTTCCAATTCGGATTCCCAAGAAGGTAGTGGGCCACTCGGCGATTGCTGGGTTCGCTGCATAAAGGCCCAGCGGTGGGGGTTCCCCACCAATTCCTGTGGTACATGTCTTTCAAGCCTTGAGCGAAGACCTCCCATCCTCGAGGATCCGTGTGCGACCTGCGTTTACGCATCAGGTCATTCACTAAATCCGTCATGTGGGTCCCCGGACCACCTGATTCTGTACCAGGAGTTCGCCTTTATCATTCCAAGCCATGTTAGGATTCTGTTTCATCCGTTGTAATACCAGGCCAGCTTGTTTCTTTTACGATGCAGGTACACTCTTCAGCACTTTGTCTTCCACCCACTGTGGGGCTGTGGGTGCTACCCCTGGTAATGGCGGCTGTTGGAGCGGTGCTGAGGTCGGCGGTGTGTCACGTGGTGGTGGTGGTGGTGGTGGGGTAGAGAAGGTTTTGTATTGGTCCATGAACGTCATGTACCGTTGAAGCGTCTCATTGTACCGTTGTACTTTCTCACTGTCGCTTAACCCCGGTCTTTGTAAGATCTGTTGCATCTCTTCATCGAGGGTGTTTATGGTCTTCACCGTAGGTGGAACAGGGTAGGGCGATTGGAGGTTTGAAGGAACCGTGGTTCGACGAGAACCATTTTTTTCGTGTGGTTCATTGTCGGCCGAAGAGTCCACCCAATACTGGACCCAACACGGAAGCGGCCAACGGTGCTAAGATGGCCCCGAAAAAGCCGCCTTTCTGTAACACCTTTTTCTTTTGTGTTTGAGGGACCCGCTTCTGGACTAGGGTTCGGAGACCTGTCTTATGCTTAGCCAACTTGGTCTTCTGAGCCGGAGTCAGTGGTACGTTGCCTTAACAGGTCGTACCCGATCTCCGCACAGACAGCGTGTTAAGGTCAGGTACGCACCGCGCACGGTTCGGACCAACTCGGGTGGGGCTGTCTTCAATACGCCGAGCGTGTGGAGCGTGCTTCCGTACTCGCGCAGACATCATGTACAACTCAATGTTGAACCCACAACTCTGCTTTTATCACTACAAGAATTAGAGACAGTAAGCCATTTTTTATTATCCCCATCATCAAACACACACTACCCCAGCCAGGGGCGCCACTGTGGGTGTGTTTACAATATTTTTGCATGTACACGTGGTAGGTCTCTCCGGGAAAGATGCCGGTCCGTAGTCGAAGGTGGTCGGGGGTGGCTTGTTTGAGGTCGAAGAGCATATACAAGTGCTGAGGGGTTGTGGCATCTTTAAAGGCTTCCAACGCAAACGGTGTGCGGCCGGGATACATCTGTCTCGCAAGATGCAGCAGTTGAGTGGTATCTCTCGGGTTTTTGAAGACCACCAGGTAGTGGGCATTTAAGCTGATGTTCCGATGTTCTTTGTTTTTACTGAACAGATTTTGCACAATGTAGATGATTGTCGTCGACGGTGGCCGCCTTTGGCAAAGAGCTGGGTGACGAACATCAGCGATGTCTCTTGCTGGGCAATTGTAGTTGAAAACTCGCTTAATCGCTTCTCTCTTGCAGGAAACAAGCAAGCCTTTGGTGTTATAATACTTTGTCTTTTGAATTTGGTGCTAATACTGTTATATGGAAATGAATAGGTCTTTTGGATTATGGACGTGATGAATTCCTCTAATGGACGACGGCTGGATTATGAATGACGGATCGGGACGCTTGTATTGGACTGATGAGCGCTCATGCTGAAACTCAGCTTACTTATTGTTAGGCCTTCACAATAGTCTGTGCCCTATTGACCCTGGCGCTGTGGCATTGACAGTGGGACCTCACCATAAATACGAGGGTCAGACAGAGTGTGTTTCATTCACCGTTCGTCATTGGATCAAGCATGTCACCAGTCCTACGAGCCATCCTTCCCCTTACACCCCGGGTGGGGTTACCGTGGAGATGCTTGCTGGTCGCTCGCTGAGACCGTATCGAATACGGTTACGCTACACCGTGACGGCTGGACCAAGTTTAAACGGGTGTTGAGCGGCGAGCTCGACGGACACCTCATCCACATAGACAATGCCATCTACGTACACCGTGGGCCCTTCTTCCCACGCCTGGGCCGCTACCAAGACCCTACGCGAGGCTTCACCCTAGACCCCGATCTGTGGACAGCCTTCGAGAAAGTGGTGCCTATCGTGGACCAGCTGCTTACACCGGACGAGCGGTCATCAGACGAGTTGGAGTGGGCTCGTGCCCTGAGAGAAGCGGCGGCAGAACCCAATGAACAAATGTCTAGCAATGAACCAGACGAGGATGCCATTGAATACCCGGTTGTGACCTCGCAGTCAGCCCAGTGACATGACCACCTCGCTGATCCTTTGATCTCACCCTTGGCTCTCCTTATAAATGACGCAGAAATAGTCAAACTGGTACCATTCACGTAATTGACTATGATTTTGGTTGGCAATACTGGCATCTCCAGCTTGACCTCTTGAGGTTTCTTCTCTGCACGTGTATGCGGATAGCAAGATACTTGCGAGACCTCACAACCGTGCCCGGCCCTCATTCGTCTGTCCCGGGAGGGCTAGACCCAATTCAAACGGGTGTTGTCTGGTGAACTGGACGGTGACCTCATCCACTTGTGTCACGATGTGTACATCCGACGCGGCCCCTTCTTTGCTCAATTGGCTCGGCTAGATGGGGGTACAGTGCATTTTACCCTTCACCCTGTTTTATGGTCTGCATTGGAAGATGCCGTGGCAGATGTGGATCCAGTTCTTATCAAGCGGTCATCAGACGAGAAATAATTTGTCATTTACCATGGATTGTCGTGTGGAAGCCAAATCAATGGTAACTCCGGAGAAAGAAACTCCTGGAACCAAGATATACCCGCGAGAATAAATCTGAGAGCTAGGTCCATCATCATTTTTGTCACCAGGAAGTGCTGGGAGGGGGTGTGTTGGATAACTTGTACTGTCCCGACAGTCCGGCGGTCATTGTCGGCTCTTCTATCGAGCGGCCAAATCCCAAGGGATACAACGTGCTCAAGTCCGAGATTGGTTAAGAAAACAAGACACCTATACCTTACATCGAGCTGCCCGTCGCCATTTTCTACGGAACCGGGTCATCGTGGGAGAACTAGATGCCCAATGGCAAGCGGATTTGGTCGATATGAGCGCCTTTGCCAAACACAACGATGGGAATCGGTATATCTTGACGTGCATCGATATCCTGTCGAAGTATGCGTGGGTAGTACCCATCCGGACGAAAACGGGGGCGAATCTCATAGCGGCGTTCAAAGATATCTTCAAGACCGGGCGCAAACCTTTGTATTTGCAAACCGACGAAGGCACGGAATTCCTCAACAGACCGTTCCAACAGTTTTTGAAAGCCCAGAAGGTGTTTTTCTTCCATACGTACAACGAGACCAAGGCTTCCGTGGTGGAAAGGTTCAACAGGACATTCAAAGGCCGTATGTATAAATATTTCACCTGTAAGAATACAGTACATCACGTTCCTCCTGAAACTTGTGAGTGGTTACAATCGAGCCTATCATCGAGTATAGAGAGAGCCCTCATTGCGTGTGACCCAACGCACGAAGCCCAAGTCCGGCGTGTCTTGTACTCCTCAGGCCATCGCAGCGAACGACGAAGGAGATGTTCAAGGTCGGGGACCCTGTACGGATCAGTAAAGTCAAGGGCAAGTTCGAGAAAAGTTACTTGCCCAACTGGAGCGATGAGCACTTCCTGATTAAATGGCGCCTACCCCGACAGCAGCGAGTCTATGAACTGGAAGATCTTCAAGGGGAACCGTTGCTAGAGACGTTTTACGAGACGGAATTACAGCCTGTCGTAAAAACACAGCAAGACTACGGTGGAGCAGATTTTGAAAACGGAACGTCAGCGTAGCAAACTGTTTCATTTCGTGAAATGGCAAGGGTGGCCCATTTCCTTCAATTCCTGGGTGGCGGCCAACCAGGTGAAACGACTATAAAGCCAGACACAACTACCGTCATCCTTCATTCCACGTTCGACCACGGTGCTATGGACAAGCAGCAGCTGCCTTTGAACACAGCGTCTCCCAAAACGCGCAAAGCGCAAGTGGGCTTTGTGGTGATAGTGCTAACCCTGCTGAGTGTGTTGTACGGAGGTGTGTTTTACGACGTAGCCTATGCCAGCACGCTACTTAACCAACTGAGAACACCAGCCACCAGTGAAATCGGTCTACAGATAGCACCAGTCAACCCCGTACCCCGTCACCACCACACCACGTGTACAGGCCACATCGAGCTCCACACCAAGCTCCACACCTACACCAAGTACACCCACTACGCCTGAAAACCCACCGGATTTCATCCCTCACAGTGAACAGACAACGACGACCGACGCTATACCCACCACCATCATCCCTCACAGTGAACAGACAACGACGACCGACGTTGTACCCACCACCACCACTCCAGTTCACTCGTACCAAATTTACAAGAGCGGGTTACCACGACAACGGATACACCTCGAGCCATGGACCCTCGGTGGCAGCATCCCTTCACTTGCGTCATCGCAGGACCGACGGATTCCGGCAAAACGCACTTCGTCAGGAAGCTCCTTCAACACGCCGACAGCATGATCACCCCACCCATTGCCCGAGTCGTGTGGTGTTACGGAGAATGGCAGGAAGAGTATGTAGCAATGCCCCACATCACGTTCGTGGAAGGTCTACCCAACCTGGCCGATTTGGAACCCGACACCTTGGTGGTTCTGGATGATCTCATGGCGGAGACGGATGCGCGGGTCACCCAACTCTTTACCAAAGGCAGCCATCATCGACGGCTCAGCATCATCTACATTGTGCAAAATCTGTTCAGTAAAAACAAAGAACATCGGAACATCAGCTTAAATGCCCACTACCTGGTGGTCTTCAAAAACCCGAGAGATACCACTCAACTGCTGCACCTGGCGAGACAGATGTATCCCGGCCGCACACCGCTTGCGTTGGAAGCCTTTAAAGATGCCACAACCCCTCAGCACTTGTATATGCTCTTCGACCTCAAACAAGCCACCCCCGACCACCTTCGACTACGGACCGGCATCTTTCCCGGAGAGACCCACCACGTGTACATGCAAAAATATTGTAAACACACCCACAGTGGCGCCCCCAGCTGGGGTGTGTGTGTTTGATGATGGGGATAATAAAAAGAATGACTTGAGAGAGCAGAGTTGTGGGTTCTAGCATTAGTTGTACATGATGCCCGAGCATCAAGGATGGCTGTCATAGTCCAGTAGTGGTGAGTGATGGCACACCTCTCCATCGAGTGCACTCTGTCGAGGACCGCTTCTGTGAACTCGTTCAGGATCTGGCGTCGCCCCTCGTTGTCGTCGCCATCTGCAAACATGGACCGGACCACTGCTCGGTAACCCATGAGTGAATTAACCACGGTGGCATGCTGTAAAATGCGAGTCGCATAGGGCTGGATCTCCGTCATGGCTCTGCAATCGTAGAAACCGTGTGGGGTCCAGAGAGACGTGTTTTATAGACCATGTCACACATGCGCGCCTAGATGTAGCTCTACGGGTGTAGTCTGTGATACGTACTATTCTGATTGGTTATGTGGCTCCTATAGAGATAGTATCTTATCGACAATGGGGACTACTTGTTCCAAAGCCGTCCATAGATCGGAGTCCAGGGTAAAACCACCGTCGTTCAAACAGAGGAGTCGAGCGAAAAAGGGACCGCCGAAAATGTAGACGTCGTCACACAGGTGAATGCTATCACCGTGCAGGTCACCCAACAACACCCGTTTCAAGGTAGTCCATCCTTCCGGTGAAGAGACGTGCGCTTTGGGTTCAGTCGTACACCAACACCTAAGTCCGCTATCGATGAGGTCCACTCGTTTGGGGTACAACAATAGGGGGCAGCCAGGTGTAAGCCTCCGGGTAGCCACAGTCCCTTCTTTCACCTCGGGGTGTAGTAAGTCATCCACCTCGGGGAGTACATCTTTCAGTGCCATCCATAAGGGTGGACAGAGTGTGATATAGGTACCTCCACTCTGTTCCAACCGGGGAAAAAGGGAATCCTCTCCAGCAGTGCGTATGTGCACACCGACTTCCACGTGCATGAAATCCCTTTCAGGCTCTTTTCCCTGTAACAATCGTGTCAAAAGAGTCCAGCCTGATAGCGATAACAAAATCTTCACCTTCTGCGGTGCGTCTTGGACCAGCTCCAGGTGATCGTCATTGACGATGAGGTAGACGTCGGACGTCAGTTGGAATAACGCAAGCTCTGTTCCGCTTGCTGCCATGGTGGAGAATGAAAAGCGAACGGTTAGAGAGGTGGCTTTATAATGTACCTGTTGGGTAGGCACTTGTTATACTCGCTTGCGCCATAAGGTCAATAAGGTTAGAAATGCGCTTTTTTCTACTACGCCCTGTGACGGCCCTTCGTGAAAATCCGTGATTGTTCGGTAGTGTAATGTTATTTTGTATAGGATTTCATTTAACATGAGATTTCACTAGTGAAAGCTTAAGCACAAAATGAGGACAAATAGGCCAATGAATGCAGCAATGCCCTAAATATTCTCACTTTTATGCACCTACATAGAAGTACCCGGATGTAGGCGCAGACGTGAGCGAAATTCTAGTACCCGTCCATTGGTTCTTTTATCGATCGCTCATTGGCTCTTTTTCTCGACCGCTGATTGGTCCAAATGGAACTGCCCATCCTTCCCAGGTTAATTTACAATCCCCTTTTGGGGTTTAAGCTCTGTATATCGATGCCGCAACATTGTTTCCGAACCTTGCCGAAAGGGAGACCTTGGACCTTTTGACCTGGATGTGACCTTTGACCTTTTGACCCGACATTCATCCGCGCACTGCCGGTGATGACGCGCGCGCGCGCGCTGCGGCCGGAGAACCCGCGCGCGCTGGGGGGCCGGGCCGGGAAAAACCCCGGAGATTGAACATCCGGACGTCTAAGAGAACATTGGAACTCTTCTGGGTTTGGAGGTGAAACCCGGAAGTGACGTCACAGCCCACGTGACCTGCGCAGCAGAATGGAAACGACACCCTAGTCTAGCCCCCTCACATAGGCTTCACATGGATACCTCACTCGATCCCATCGGCCCACTAGTGGCCCACCTAGACCCCAAAACGTCTATTTCCATACACTTTGTCCACTGCGCATGCACAGAGTACTCACCCCATCATATGCCCCCTCACATAGGCTTCACATTGATACCTCACTCGATCCAATCGGCTCAATAGTGGCTCCCCTAGATCCCAAAACGTCTATTTCCATACACTTTGTCTATTGCGCATGCACAGAATCACGATATTCCTACCCCACATCCATCCCATCGGTTGTCCCCTCACATAGGCTTCACATTGATACCTCACTCGACCCCATCGGACCATTAGTGGCCCACCTAGATCCCAAAATGTCCACCCCGTATGGACCTATACACCCATAGCCACGCAGTATAGGCCTATGGGCCTACCCAGGCCTCGGTGACTTTTTCCAAAAATTTCACCGTTTCGCTCCGGGACCCTTCCCATCGTGTTCTAAATGACGAGACGTGAAAAACAAATCCAAGCAACCCATATCACAATGAACGTGTGGGAATTTCCCAGGTTGGACCTATACCCCCCATGGCCAGCCTATGGGCCTATATACAAACCTCGGTGACTTTTCCCCAAGAGACGAGAAAAACGCCACCCCACAACCCATAGTAAAGCCCACGAAGAAAAAATGACCATCCCCATATCCCATACAGGCATTTTCCCTTATATTGTATAATACAGACCCCTATTGTAGAGGTAAAGTCCGTATTCCGCTTTTTATAGTTTCGGGAAAAAATCCTAATTTTACATGCACCCACCCCATTGACTTGATAGGCAGGTCCCAATAAGCCCGGGGACCGATATTAGCCCTTTTGGCTAGGGTTGATAGGGGTTTTCCGCTATTTTAGGGGTAAAGTCCGTGTTCCGCTTTTTATAGTTTCGGGAAAAAATTCTAATTTTACATGCACCAACCCCATTGACTTGATAGGCAGGCCCCGATAAGCCCGGGGACCGATATTAGCCCTTTTGGCTAGGGTTGATAGGGGTTTTCCCTTATTTTAGGGGTAAAGTCCGTGTTCCGCTTTTTATAGTTTCGGGAAAAAATCCTAATTTTACATGCACCCACCCATGACTGGATGCCCCTTCACGAATGCTTCACTTTGATACCTCACTCGACCCAATCGGACCATGCAGCGTATTTCAAGTCTAGGGAATACTTTTTCTCCGCGGAAGCTTTTTCCCGCGACCGCATCACCACCAGACCGCATCACCGCGGAGGAATACACACGCAGCTGATGGCGCCCCCTGGCGCCACAGGTGCCACAGAGGTAAAAGGCGATGGGGCGTCCCCTATACCTTTAACCTGGAAACAGCGCCCCCTGGTGGATGCAAGAGTTACCGCCCCCGGCAAAATGATACCGGATCCGGCATACTCACCGGCATAAGCGGTATTAGATACAAATCTAGAGAGCTATGATGGAAATGCTCTGACAACTCGTATACTGGTAATTGGTGAGCTGTTTCGCTGTGACAACTCGTACATTGGAGATTGGTGAGCTGTATCGTCGTCAGATGTAAATGACGGCATTTAACACAAAAGACTAGCCTGCAAGGCCCAATGTCGACCCAGCATCAACTTCCCACAAAATGCCAACATATATCAAAGACCAAAAGGTCTGTACAGGGGGCGGGCCTCGGGGACGAAACGTCCACCAGCAGAATCTCGCCATATACAGGAAAAAATTACAACACATATAAGGAAGTGGGAAGAGGTGCCGACATACTGACTGCGTCACATGGCTTCACAGAATAGTCTTCTGGTTAACCTATTCTAAAGCACATACCAAGAATCTAACGATTCGTGATATGTGTTGTATCTCAGGTACGCTTTTATTGTACCTGTTTATGTGGCAACTTGGATGATATGACCACACGGCCCCTAGCACCGGCATAAGCGGTATTAGATACAAATCTGTTAAGCGGTATTAGATACAAATCAAATTATTTGGATAATGTTTACTATATTGATCCACGTGTTCTTGCGTCATTTTAAAGTTGTTTCATCCAGCTAGCCACCTGATTGGCAAACAAATGTAGATCGAAATTCGCACGGGAATTATGTAGCCCTGGTGTGAGATTTAATATTCCGTGATATTATATCTGCGATTGCTCTGAATTAAAGTTCGCCCAAATGAGACTATTTTGCTTTTTAGCGAATTTTATAGCTCAAACCGATTAGCTTGGAAATGATAGATATGAAAAGCATTATTTAAAAAAAAATTATCCATCTCATCAGACGCTTGTCCAACTTTAACATTTGATGCTCAATGTTCAGTTAACGAGATAATGCACCGAAAGCTTCCAGATTGTCCGTCTATATCGTCTGATATATTTTTATTGGACGAAGCGTTTAAATAGTAATGGGAACATTAACATTTGTGTAAGTGAAACAAATGCCGGTGTTGAGGCTAACAATATCTCCACATTAGGAATTTATGTCCGTTCTTCTTTGCTATAGAAAAGAATACGAGAAGGGATACTATTCCCCAGGACATTCTTATCCACCACACATGCAAAATTAGTTTAAGGGTATCGTCTCACACAAAATATGGTAAGCCTAAGACCCACTGAATAACAGCCTTATATTGAGCTCACCACTTGGGAAAAGACGATATTCTTTTAAGCAGATATTTGACCGCACAGTGTTTTAAATAAAGCAATAAAAGTATCAATAAGACAATCTAAGAAATGACCTGAATTTGGATCAGTAACGTCCACGTAATGTATACAATTTTAGAATTACATTAAGATGGTCAAAATTAATTTGCTTGGAATATATTTTTACCATATGTATGACTGATAAAATTAGCCACAGAAAAGGGCCCTTTCACCAGTCGTGGCAAATCTATTATTACTTGTGACGCTCTAACCTCCGGTGTAAACGCTATCGACTTCAAAATTAATTTGCTTGGAATATATTTTTACCATATGCATGACTGATAACAAATTAGTCACAGAAAAGGGCCCTTTCACTAGTCGTAGCAAATCTACTATTAGTTGTGACACCCTAACCCCCGGTGTAAACGGTATCGACTTCGCGCAGATGCGGTCTCAACGTTCGGTCACGTGACGTCCGGGTCAATGTGCATAGCTCACTTCCGGGCATGCGACTTTCGTATCGCAGGTGCATGAAAATATCGGACAAGCAAAGATCCGAAAATCTGTCAAAAAACATCCGGAAAGGCGATTTTTACACCAATAGCAAGCTATTGTAGGATATTTTTGGAGCAAACGGTAGGGTGGGTGGTACGGCAGGCGAGTTGATAGAGCTGGTGGATGATGTTACCCGGTGATGTCATTGTGCGCATGGGCATCCGAGAGGAAGGCCAATTATGGGAATTTCAGTGATGAGTGGGCAATACTGGATCCAATTGTCACGGGATTGGTGGCCTAATGAAGTTCGTATTGGGTAGAGTACGGATGGGATAGTAACGTTGATCGGTGACGTCATTGTACGCCTGTCCACTCAGGAGTAGTAGAAAGGGGCATATTCGGATGTGCACATGCGCACGTGGGGAGCAGTAGAGGGCATTTCCGGTGAGGGGTGTGCAGATGGCTGAACATAGGCGGAACTAGCGGGTCCGAACTTATGTCGGGTTCTGATGGATGGATTGCTTATGAGTAACCGAAAGTAGAACGCTCTACCGAAGAAGAAAGGGGAGCGAGATCTCGGGTTTTCATCCAACGAGATTCGTCATTGATGCCTAAGTGAGTGAGGTACGTGTAAGTGAGTGAGTGAGTGAGTGAGTGAGCGGAAGAGGAGAGGTAGAACTGAATAGGACGATGAGTGATCATAGAAATTTGTAAGTGATTCATTAGAGTCAGTCTATAACCACCCTCTGACCGGGTACCATCCCTATTACGTGTACGTTATGTCAGAAAACCTCTGCATATGCTCAGACACCTTCACCAAAGAGCCTCCCTATGGAGTAGAGCATCCCCAAACGATGACGGCCAGCAGCCCAATGGGGTGTGGAAAGGCGTCATGGGGAATCAAATTCTTAGAGGAAGAGTCCATCAGCTATACCCGTATATACCCCAAACACACCAACGTGATAGTCCTAGATGATTTGATGGGTACGGCCAAAGAAAACTCAAACTTCGCCGATTTGTTTACCAAAGGGTCTCATCCTCGAATCTGTCAGAATTATTTAGACCAGAATCTCTTCCCTCCAAGGGAAGGCATCCAAAGACATCGCCTTGAACTACCACTATTTCGTGCTGTTCACTACCCCATCAACATGATGTTACGTATTTCAATTGAATTTGGTGTTTAGAGCACCCATACCATGAATATTTAATAGCATTATGACATCTGGACTAATCCACTTGCAGTCAGGGAGCGAGAACAGGGTCACCGTGTCCTTTTACCCCAATGTTTACACCAAGGACCAGTCCATATATCTTCTCCGTAATAAGGTGCCACAATGTCGGGACGGCAGCAACATGAAAAGCGTCTACTTGGGCTGAGCCAACCAAAAATTCTCTATCATTAATGTTCTCTTCAAAGCACTATGAAGCGTTCTCAGGACTGGTTGACACTCGAGTTACTACAAGCCTGTTAGGTCCTTCAAGCGAGATATCCAAACGGTAGAGCAGATAAGAATTAAATTTTAATTAGATTGCGGCTAGTTGATATAGGCGTTTCAAGACATGGCGACTCATCCTTGCGGCTAATTGTTCGCGAACTTAGAAAACCCATACCCCCTAAGATCGCCGATGGATGAAGTCATCGACTCTCATACCATCAACCGAATCCACAGAGGGTTAAACACCCGGCATTCCCTTAAATAAGGCCTCCAAAAGCGGACCCCGATCATAAACTCTGCCCTTCATTAACTCACCACACCGTGATGATCGAATCCAACGCAAAACTTGAGCATGACGCACCTGAGCCCAACGCTGTTAACAAAATGCTATGGCGGAATCTCTCCAAAGAATGCATGGACGCCGGGGTGGGCAAGACGTTAAATACCACAGTAAAAGAATTTCGCCACATACGGTATTCTAAAGCGGAAGCCTAAATTTTAGCCCATAAGACATTGTCCCCCAAGCTACGACGGTTTCTATGTCATCATTATGTCGATCTCGTGGTTCATATGAAATTGCTGGACAAGGACCCGGTCCACATAGAGATTGACCGAACAGCGTCCATGTTGAAAACCCGGATATGAGCTGGGCAGCGGCATATGCCAGAGCAATCGCTCAGAGAAACATCTATTTGAACGCATCATTAAGATTAAAGCCCCTCTATACATAGCCCACACGTAACAATCTTCCACATTTCACCACGAGCACTACATTCACGTTGATTAATTTAAAGGCCCCAAGACGTTCTGATGAACTACACCAGGCGGGGACCAAGGCCATAAGCAAAGAGCAATGGAGCCCTACGCCATCGACAATGCATTGATACTCTTAGTGCCATCTTGTCACGTTCAGGAATGACATCCAATGGGTTATCCGGATATGTCTTCTGCTTCATAAGAAACGGACACTATCGAAAGACGATACCAACACAAGTACACCAGCCCATAATCTGCTGATTGAACTTGGTTTCAGAATAATCTGAGGTCGTTTGGGAATTGGAGTTATCTTCATTTTGAGGGCCACATGTTGCAACACCTTTTGGGATCATATTGTGGATGGGGCTATTGATACCCACGCTTCTCCGATCGATGACGTTGGACAGGATATCTTACGGCATCACGCATCAGGAGAACATTCATGACCCTCTATGAAAAGAATACCATGTTTCCACTGGAAATGAAGAGGGATCCCACACGCCGAGCCATCATGAGAACAAAGCGTCACTTAGAAGAGTATATGGGGTGACCACATGAAAAGGCTCGGAAAATGCGGTCCAAATGCGAAAACACCTGTTCTATGTCATGTTCCCATTACAGTACCCTGGACTGCTCGAAGACGCTTATGGCTGAACAAACGGACAACGAACACAGCTAGACAAGAGCGAAGAAGAGCGAAGATCACAGGGTCGGCACACCCATAGCGGCTGTCCCAACTTGGGTGTGATGTGATGAAATGGATAAAAAAATGTAGTTGATGTTATTCTCTTTCTCTCTCTGATAGAGGGGCGACAACGGCCGTTCATGCCCATCCATACGATACACGTGTCCCCCACATCTCGCGAGAATGAAATCGGTATCTGGGATTTGGGTGGGGTTTTTTCTACTACTTCCCGGGTGCGCATGCGTGTAACACCGGGCATAAGACAGTCAGGGCACTGCACCTAAAGATAATTACTTCAGTAGAACACCAGACTTGCTGCATTTGAACCACGCATGACCCATATATACCCCAATAATCCCACCCCAAATGTCATTTCTATGATAGTCCCTGAGTGTGCATGCGCACAATGGCGTCACTGATCATTTTTGCCATCCCAGTCGTTACTGGAACTTCACTAGGTCACCAATCCCGCTACATATGGACCCATAATAAGTTTTCATGTCATGTGAGCAAGCGCGCGGAGCCGTCACCGGTTAAAATCACCCAGTCTTCAGTCTGATTTTTTTAAATATTTTTTTGCAAAATTACCGGATTTTTCGGAGCGTTTTTTTTTCATGACAGAAGTCACATGACCGGTGAGCAATGCACGGTAATGGGAAATCACGTTACCGAACACGCGGACTACGCCTGTGCGGAAGAGTCAATATATTGGCAACGTAAGTCATGGCGCAACAAATAATATAAGCTTAACTCGTGTACTACTACTTTCACCGTGTCGTTTTCTAGCAATAGGGATTGGTTTCAAAATCGTGGCATGTTATAAGATTGAAGAAAGCCAAGTTTAATTGACAGTACGGGTATACGCTAAACACCTGAAGTACTGAAGTGTAGATTTGAGTGTTTGTTTCCCGGGATAGCTGGAATTTTTAGCCCAATGATGAAAGTTTTGAAGGAAATAAGACCATTTTCTAATCCCGGATTTGCATCGTAATTGAAGTTATTCCTATATGACAATATTTTTCACCCTGATAGCAGCGGTATCTGCACTGATGAGTTGCTCACTGTCTGATTTGTGGTTCGTTCATCTGGTCGCGTTCACGTCTCTTTAGGATAGGGATATTTTTAACAGATGATAACTCGACTATTTCCGACAAGACGTTGAGAAAATTATCATGAATGTAAGCATAACTGTCCTTTCTTGGAATAGTAAAATAAATTTATTAAATTTACACCAGTTATAATAATAATAATAATAATTAAAAACAAAAACATCCTATGCTGAAGTCGTAGGGAGGAGACCAGGAGAACAAACCAGAAATCACGCGGGAAACCACGCGTCGATGCACCTGCTGCTGCTATCGGGCAGACCGAATTGTTTAGGATTAACCTTAATTACAGTGTAAGTCAAGTAATGGTAAGAATGCTTATTTGCCTATAAATGCAGATTGTGTGGGACATACATCCGGTGAATTCCGCCAAACGAAATGTAACGTTAACCCCGTAACATGATGTATACTGTAGGCATATGTGTCATTCATATTTAATCTAGTTATGCTCCATACTGGTACCGGTATGATCCGTACTTGACCGTTTACCTCCCTTGCATTCCATTCTGTATGGAATACAAAGGGAGGCAACCAGTCTAAACCCTTACCTGGACATATTTGGTAGGTGACATCAAAGACGCCCTGACATCCTCTGTTGGTCCATATAGCTGATCGGTTCTGAGATATGCCGTAACCAAAGTTCTCTCGACATTGGCTCGACATCTGCTGGCTCTGACTCTGTGGATTTAACGTCACCCTGGTTACAACAAGTGCCAGACGACACTCTCGGTAGTCGCTATTTCCGGAACTGAAACAGAACGAGGTTGTCTCCCCTGCTTGACAATCTGCAAGATAACGGAAGGGTCCAATAACCGTAGTGATTAAAGCAGGACTTAAATATACGCTTCCATATATGTTTTTTGTCTCCTCGCCTCCAACGTATAAACAGCGTAACGTCAAATCATGTATACAGGGAGGGGGATACATTATATACACAAAAGATAACTAATCTGATTATGTGGATGGCGAAATGATCTATGTCTTTTAAATAATTTCCAGGAGAACTCATCGCTGGAGCTAGAACTACCTTTTCCTAACTACTTCTTAGCTAAAACAGTGTGTGTATATATTCTACATGTACACGTAGCATGTATTCAGAGACATTTCATAGGATAGTCCACTGTATTCTTTCAGAAATGAAATGGGATACTTGTGGTTATCATGTCACTTCAACAGAATTCGCATCTTCAGTCTTGCTCCCGAGCTAACGTGTCTAATTCCGTTCAAACCGGTGATAGAGGCCGTGTGGATACTTCATAGTATCCACATGAACAGGTGCAATAAAGGCGCAGCTGAGGTATTAAGGCTACTCCCGAGAATCCGCCGTAATCGCGGGTCTGGATGTAAGGTGCCGAAGGAAGCTTTCCTGTAGTCGTACTATGTTACGGCATATGGTTGCTCTTTAGTCGTCAGATCACTTATTGCATATCGCTTCAATTGTGAACTACAGGTGTTTCGCCCTCACTACCACAACCCCTGAGTCAATTCGATCTACATGTGGTGAATGTGTATCAATTCAATCTGTATTTGGTAAACTTGATTCAATTTAATCTACATGTGGTGGACGTGAGGCAATTCAATCTACATTTGGTACTAATGATTCAATTCAATGCACGTGTTGTGGACGTGAGTAAATTCAAACTACATGTAGTGGAATTGAGTCAATTCAATCTATATATATGGTGGAGTTGGTCAATTCAATTCACATGTGGTAGGCGTGAGCCACTTCAATATACATGTGGTTGACGCGAGTCAATTCAGTCTACATGTTGGGAGCGTGAGTCAGTTCAATCTACATGTGGTGGACATGAGTCGTCCTTATTCACATGCGATGGGCGCGAGTCAATTCGATCTACATGTGTTGGGTTTGGGTCAGTTCAATCTACAGGTGGGCGATTCACTTCAATCTACATTTGGTGGACACGAGTCACTTCAATCTACATATAGTATGTGAGTCAAGTTAATCTACATGTGTTGGACGTGAGTCAATTCAACCTACATATGTGTGATGTGAGTCAATGCAATCGCCATATGGTCGAGCGTGAGTCAATCTCTACATGTAGTGGAGTCAAGTCAATGCGATCAACATGAGTGGACCTTTGTCAAGTCAATCTACATGTAGTGAATTCGAGTCAATTCAATTTACATATGATGGACTCTAAAATCTCAATAAAATCTAAATATGGCGGACGTAAATCGATCTCGGACAATCAAATTTCAATTAATCGCTGATAGCACCAGCAGGTGCATCGAGACGCTACTCACAGCGTTTCGTTCGTCCACTCTCTTACCTGCATGTATATCTTTAGCATGAGGCGGAGTTCCAATTGATGTAAATGTGGATCAAATTATCCTACTATTCGCAGATCAGTATGCTTACATTTATAATAATTTTGGCAACTTCAGATCGAAAATAGTCCCGTTATCATTGATTAAAATATTTCCTAGGTTGAACAGATAGGAAAGAGAGTGATGCAAGGAATTGCTTTGAGCCACGTGATGAACCTCTCGGTGGTGTCAGTGTAGCTCTAGTGTTAAAGTACTTTTTTTTGGTACAATTCCGGGATTCAATGGACATATTGTGCACGTGTGTCAATTCAGTCTACATATGATGGATTTCAGCCAGTTCAATATTAATATGCTGAACGTGAGTCAATTCAGTGTACACGTGTACCGTAATTCAATTTTATCCTAAGCAATTGAACTGTAACCTTCTAGATTAGGCTAGCTAGAATACAATGGCCACCAACAACTTGCTCATACGATGTGTCCTAGATGCGTACTAAATATGTCTTGTTCCAACCTCCCCAAAGCGCATGCTCCGTTTCACAGGATCACTCCAATATGACCCTGTCCCCCAATGACCTTTACGGCGTGGCTATGACGTTTAGAGAAAAATCCACGCCCACACGGATCAGTTTGAATCTGACCGAACTACTTCAGTTTTGCACATGAGCGAACTACTTTTCATATGCTCTGCCCATTAAACGGGAAAATAATCTCTGGATCGTTCTCTTTAACGCTGGGTCAACAGAGATATAATGCAGAATTGAAAAGTAATCGGAATGTTCGGCAAACATCGATTTTACTATATATGATGTGACTTCCGGCGGTGTGCTGCTAGGCCAGGAATCCTGTCCGAAAATCTGACCTGTGGCTGAGGTATTGTTATGCCTCAGTGAGGTGGTTCGTGATGCATCAAGGGAGATATGTTGGTAAAGAAGATTGGCCTGGTTTGTGAAATGATGTTCTGGTTTTGGGCTACATTCTAGGCTACATGATCATGAATAATTGACATTCTAGCAGAGATGGATAGACAAGACATATGAGGAGATTAAACCTTCTTGGAATTTGTTTGTAAAGCGTTATGAGTAGGAATTGGATTCGTTAGTCTATTAGGGTGAAATCTCGTTCCAGACTACACAAAGTAGGTTCATAAAGTTAGACCGCGGTTCGCAGTTCGTTATTCGCAGGGAACAGTCATTCAGCTACTCATAGCCGCGCACCTAGCAGCGCCCCCTGGTGTTAGAGTTGGGATATGAATATGCAAAGATATAGAGCATAACATTCTCTCTTGCTGTGCAGAGTTTGGAGTTCAAAGTACTCATAATAAAAAATTACAGATTTCCATATCTGAAGAAATAATTGCTGGTCCCCTCGAATAACGAACTGCGAACTGCGAACCGCGGTCTAACTTTATGAACGTCACTAAGTTTGTTAGCATGTCATATCCGTGATCATAACATATGATATTGATAATCACTATATATACCTGTGTTCTGTCCTGTTATTTGGCCTGGTGTGAGCTGATAGACGATGGTGAACCGACCCGAGCAGCCTCTTTGCACCCACAAGTAGTTCGAGACGAAACCGAAAGTGGAGTAGACTCTACAAGCTTGACTGGACGTTTGTTGGGCAATCCACGCCTCGACTATCCTCCCTGGGGCCTGGCACTGGTTTGGAGCGTTAAAATTGCTAGAGCACGTGATTTCTCCTTGAATTAAATTTGGAACTGGAAATAAATTGACCATAAATCAGTGAAACCATTTTCCAGTTAATTCAAGTTCCAATATAAATTAGTATTCGTATCCTATTTCATCATAAATAACATGGGTTGTTAGAGAACAACAGGCCTACTAGAACGATATAAAATAGATCTTTGTACCGAGTTGCTAAATATCGCAATCACTGCATCCCGAGGAGCATTCGCGACTGCTCGGCCTATTCCGTCGAAGTCATAGTACCTCGCGCATTGATGGTGTAGGGATTTTACAGCTCTCAGCTGTAAACCGTGATCCGCCGCACGTGAGGCACATCACATGCTATAGGACATGTTTCCGCTCATATAGTCCTCGTTATATTCCTCCGTTATCAGGAGATAAAATATACATCCAAATGGAATGGATATTCCCTTGAATCTACCCCCGAAGGATCTCTTCGAATTTGAGATGTTTCTCATGATTTTGCGTCTAAAGCTGATCTCCATGGTAACGGAAGTCATACAGCTGACATGCGCTGTTCGGAGTTTCCGCGTGATTCTTTGCTTTCAACATGTATGCAAATATGGATTCCTAGCAGTGCTGGACGAGGTACTAATGTCCTGCAAAGATATAGAGCATAACAGTGTCGATCGAGTGATATTGCAATCTGTGCGTCCCGAGGAGCCGGGACTTCCGTAAACTGGAATTCACCTCGGAGTACCGATTACCTGTCCCTCGTACTCCATGGCATGTCAGACAAACGATCAGAAAAATATACCGGTGGTGGATCGACTGATAGTTTTGCAATATGGTAGTAACAGTTTACGTGATGATTACACGCGACAGCCTATCATTTCTAAGGCTTTTCTTATTGCGTACGGTATATTTTAATATCTGTTTGGATTTATTCTTTCGAGAACAAGGCAATCGAGACAAAAATCAGAACTCACATTGTAATTGTCCCGTAGTCAGAGAGAATGTTGCCAAGGTAACCAGAATAAATATCGCCGCCATTTTGAAAACCAGTCAAAATCTGAAACTGAAGAACAAATTCTGGAATTTATTCAACTATGTGATGATATTTGCATTCGATCCGTCGCTTGATAATGTCCTGGAAAATAAATGGTGAAAATCAAAGTCATTAGATTCATAGCAGCCCTTTCGCGCCTTATTACGATGATAATGGACCAAACCTGGTCACGGTCAGCGCGTAACTGTCCAAGCTGTGGACCGAGCAATTTCATTGGCCCATGTGATTCAACATGGAGAAATATTTTTATTAGAATTAACCGGCATACATATGATTACATATTCACCATATTACCCTCACGAGATTTAAATACGACGTACATAGCGAAACTTCCAAGCAGGCACTATTTAGTTTCGGTTCTCACGGAACGAAGGTGTTTACGTCCATGAATATCGTGACATGTATACTATGATTGCTTTTTGAATTTGCTAATACTGTTATATGGGATATGGAATAGGTCTTTAGATTATGGACGCGGATATTCTCTAATGGACGACGGCTGAATTATGAATGACGGACCAGACGCTTGTAATCTTTAGTTTGTTAATATGCCAATTATTACCAGTTGATAATATTTCCCCATATCGAAAGCAAAGACCCACAGTTTGCTGTAAAATGCTGTCGAACCATTACCATCGCCGTAATGCAAGAAATGGCAATGAATATATGTTGCCACACCAACTTGCCACACATCTGTATGATCATGTAAATATACATCTACATAAACTGCATGATAAATTAGTAAATAATCAGAAAATAATAGGAAATATCGGAAAAGTTTTTAGCTACAAAATCTTCAAGCAACCAGTCAGAGAATGTAACACTAGCGCTCGGATGGTGACGTTGATTTGTGATGTTATCAAGTTCTGCGCACGAACAAACAGGGAGTAGTAGAGAAAGAGTATGTTAGGATACACAGTGGCGTTTTCGGAGAGATATTGCTTAGTCCTGGTCCAAATGTGGCGTGCAAGGTGTCGTAATCAAGCTCTTGTTGGGTAAAATAAAACTGGGGCAAGACGCGCATGCATACTTGGGGAGTAGTAGAGAAAAGGCATTTTCGGATGTGTGCATGTGTACACCAGAAGTAGTAGAGGAAGGGAAGTTTCGATGTGGTCTGGACTCTTCATGGTCGGATTCTGATGGGTAGAATGCACATGCGCAACTGGAAGTGGAAATCTTTACCTAGAACGATAAGAATCAGAGACATAGGGATTTCACCAAACTAGACTCTTAGGACCAGGTATGCGTCATAGGATTTTGTGGGTAGAAGATTGTGAGTGCGCATGCCCAACCGGAAGTGGGTTGCTTTTGCGCGAACGAGAAGGGTGAGAGACATGGAAGAAGATATTGGGTGAACACCCAAGGAAGCTTTGAAATTGCTGTCAAAAAACATAAACAGCTGTTCCAGAACATTTTGCATTATCCTGAACCACCTCAAGACGCCTAGGTGTGGACCTTAGCAAACTGGCGGGCCGAATATTGACACATCACAAGGGTGCCTTTTCATTAATCGATTACAAAATAGATCATTGAGGCACACGTCCACCGCCAGTGACACCAGTTACAGTAGATTACGCAACCTTATATCCTCGGTTTTTTGTTTTGTATATATACTATTTTCATGGTCTGTAATGTAAATGTGGAATCAAAACAAAGTCCTGAATCATTTGTAAACAGAATCAGTCTTGAAAGTTAATTGTCTTAAAAGTACCGGTAAAGCACAGGGGACTACATATGTTTGATGTTTACCGATCTCACTTATATCAAGTGACGATTCCCCAAATTTGCAGCAGTCGTTTCATTGTACCATAGATTAGTAAAGCAGGACATAACATATTGTGGCAAGCAATACCAACTTTGTACTTGCATATATGAAGACACTCCTCAAATTAAAATAAATAGATAATTCTGTCAAAAGTTATTCCCCAGACTAAGAATATTTCTTGCGCATGCGTGGCACATCCAAGATGGCGAGAGTGGGCATATTTGATCAGCATAACGATGAAAAGCAATATCAAACTTGCACTCGCCTATATGAAGCCACAAACTACAAATTTGAAAATAATCCGTACGGATTTTCGCTTGTATTGACCAGGAATAAAAAAAATTATATAGACCAGCAAGTGGCGCCAAATTTGGTGGACTGAAACAATCGAAGGCGACATATTGAAAATTTTTTAAGAGTGTGACTTCATTCTAATTTTATTATTCGAAAATAGAAATTTCAATTTTGCTTCCAGGTAGAGCACCTTTGTAAAGATGTGAACGAAAACCAAATTCCTAATCTGCATCTTGTGGCGAGTTATTCACATACCGGAGTTAGAAAAGAATGAGAATTCTCATTTTCTAGTCCAGAAAAAAAATCTAAATTTAGCCTCCAGGTGGGACCACAAACTTTGTCGATGAATTACAATCCAAAGCGACATCTGGCAAGGTATCCATACGCAAACATTGAAAAGGATCAGATCAGTCGTTCTTATTTTATGTCTGAAAAGAAATCTCAATTTGGCACCCATGTGAAAGCACTCTATATGGATCATTTTGACGATAACATTCAAAGTTTGTCAGGATGGCCGAGTGGTCTAAAGTGCCAATCTCACGTGCATGCATTTGGTTCGAATCCCACTCTTGACACGCAGCTTTTTGTTATACCGCGACAGGCTGTAAAACCCTTGTATATATGTATATGGATGATTTTGACCGTGAAAGACAGAACTTGATAAATTTGCAATAAAAAATTAATAAAATAAATACACAAGTGACTGTGTTGAGTGAGCTCTTGTTTCTATTCTATTCGCTGAATATCAACAAGAACCATAGAATGGTCTGTACTGTGTACCATACAGGGGACGCATCAGCTTATAATCCCCTACTCACAATAATTCATGGCGCATGCCTGCATCCAGGAGTTGGAAAAGCGTTCCGCTTCCGCTTGCCCATGCGCCGTCCACCCATCAGAGCCCGACCTCGACAAGTCCAGACCCGCTATTCCCACCCACACAATCCACATCGAAATGGTCCTTTCTCTACCAGTCGTCGTGTGCCCATGCGCACATCCGAAGTTGTTCTTACTCTACTATTCTCCGAGTGCGCATGTGCCAATCACGCTAGTCCTATTATATACAACAAAGGCTTCAATTCGACAGCATGCACTCCTTCATTTGAATTTGATTTTCTTGATTTTCTTTTATTCGCCAACATACATATATAACAAGATTAAGCCTAATCAAGATATGACTTAGCCTTTGACAGTGTGTTTCAGTCCAGCCGTCCTAATGGTAAAATGATCTATATATATATGTAAAGGAGATGGTACGATAAGGCGAAATTTTGGCCTATAGAAATCAGTTGAAATCGAAAAAAATAAAATATCCTAAAAATAATTGTTTTTTGATGTAACGGCAAGAGAATATATATATGTACACAATACGGGAAAGTTCTACCTCGATTGTGTTATGATTATAGTTATGACATGAAATTGAAATCCGCAGCATCTGCTGTTTTGAAGGGTCTAAATCGAGTCATGTAAACATACCTTTACACATTATATCTCCACTGCTGGAAAATCGTTTTGGTCCAATGGGTCCATCGTGCCTAAATGTGTGTTTAAATGAGTCGATTTAGACCCTTTTTTTGACGAAATAGCACATGCTGCGGATTTCAGTCACATGTCATAACTATAATTATAACGCAATCGAGCTAGAACTTTCACATATTGTGTACCGGTACATATATTTTCTCTTGTCGTTACATTGAAATTATTTTTAGGACTTTTTTTTCGATTTCAATCGCACCACGTATAGCCCAAAATGCCGCCTTATCGTACCATCTCCTTTATCTAATGGTTTTTCGTCGGTTGGCTGTAGAAATCAGATAGTTTCGTCGAGTAATCCGAAATGCCCCCCCCCCCCATAATTATTTTTCTTTTCCCTTGAGCTAGGGAGCTGAAACTTACCACTCTATACCCTTGGGTCAGGCTCTACCACAAAATGTAAAAAAATACAAGATGACCGCTTTGATGACGTCACAGTGACGTCATTTTCAAAAGCAGCAGTTTTTGGTGGATTTTTCGGTCAGAATTTCCGAATTGTTTGTTTGTGCAATTTCTCCGAAAATAATGCATGTTAAATTAGTAAATATTAATGTGATGTGAAATAAAATAGTTTTTGCCATATCGCGGAAAAGCAGAAATGTTGAAGAAATATGACGAAAACATCAATTTTCTGGTACTCCACGTGGCCGCCATCCTGAATTTACCCATGATCCTCTGCTCGGGGCGTTATGCAAAGGCTCAAAATTACCCCAATATGATAAACCACAAAGTTACGGAGTTTCAGTAAGTGATGTTAGTGTTTCCCCAGAATGTTAATAAGACACGAATATGGGAATATGACCGAGTAATACAAAATTTAAAGTGTTTTCGTAGTAACGGACTCTTTTATATAATTGATAATTCCGGTGTTTCTCGCAACAGTTTTTGCAAATGTAGTCAATGTTGGTTGTCCAGTTCAATCTGTTTTTGAAAATATTCCAAGGAATTTGGACTAGGTGATCGTTCTATTTTGTTTGGTTTGACCAGCATACATTTATTATATTTAACGATAGGCGATTTGCGCAGAACCACTTTTAAAGTTTCTCTCATTTCTGTGATATACGGACCACACATCGTCCCAAACACTCGCATGTGTATCCGAACATTCCCTTTCTCTACTACTGGTGACGTCACACTGATGCGTCCATTGGGGTTGCTCGATGTTGATTGAATGTACGATGTATTCTGTTGGCAGACTTGTCACGGATCAACATCATCAACTCGGCCTGATTCTACCCAATGAGTGTTTCACGAGGACATCACGCATGTCCCACCTCTAGCCCAAAATTCCCACAATAGGCTTCACTGTCGAATGCGCATGCGCACCATGACCTCACCGGTTAATACCACACCACGTCTTCGGACTACGCAAGTTGTACTCTACAGTGTGAGCCGATTCGATGGAACCCACACACCTTTCTGTTTGCTCCATAATAGAAATGCTAGTGTTTCCAGCTCTGGCTAGCCTTTTTCCCATATTTTTCCAGACCAGACCAAAATTTACATTGGCGGCAATGTTAAAAACTGCTAACGTAATTGCATCTCCTCGATTGATTAATTAAGTCTAGACTCCCATATTTCGGCAAGAAGTACTTTTATGCAAGTGCTACAATCGGGCAGGCTTCTTGACGGGGGTCTCCCATCGAAATTTTGAGTTATGCGCGCTCGTACAAATGACATCATAATTTTGGCTTTTTTCTCTGCTTCCAGAAAGCGGTGCACAGGCACCCAAATAGCCCCTCTTAGCAACTCCTTATTAGGCCTTGAGTTAAAATCAAACTCACAGCGGAACCAAACACATATCATACTCCAATCACCCACCACTGGCCTTCAATTATTCCTCGCAACAGAGACTGGAAAAAATATTGAAAACAATTCACTTCTCTGGCAGAGGTTGCCTAAAGGGGATAACGGATCGGGACTATTTTTAATAGTGGTCTTGTCCCTACTATGGATGGAGCAACCACATCCGGGCTATTGGAGACCACAGAGGCCATTTTGTATTTTGAATTTCTGGAGGTGGAAATTTGATAACTACGATCATGACAGGCTCGATAGACGCACTTACCATAGACCGATAATTATAACATGGAATAGTTCTGTGTATTATGAAATAAGAATCTTAGATGCATTATCTCTATTGGGATTTCCGACACACAGAGTGATGACGTATCGGACTTGCCTTGAACAATCGAGTTCTAAGACCTATTCAGAAACGTCCGACGGCCGTGATGATATGGGAGACTCTTTTTTCTGAAATTTACCCTGTCCTGTCCGGACTCGCCCTCTATCGGAATCTGCCCCTGCATTGTCAGATTTGTTTGCCAGAAATCACGTCACCGGGAAGTTCAAATTACCTGACTGGAATCTGCGCTAGAGAATAAGCAGATATTCTCACATGCGCATGAACGGAAGTGCTCAACTGGAAGTTTTTACTGCGCATGCGCAGCTGACAGTATCTGGTTATTTTATGATACTGACGAACTGTAAGAGGTTTCCATTTGCTTACACTACAATGGTCAGTAGGTTTCTCCTCAACAATAGATACGGGTTATAGCCTAGGTATCATGTGATCAAACGTCTTTACAAATATTACCTACGTCATCAAACATGGCGGTTTCGTACTTGAATCTGATTGGTCGTAAAGATGAAGCATATCGCCTTACCCGCCATCTTACACAGCCAGAAAAAAGGTGATGGCCCATCGCCCTTTAATGGTGATCAGACCGCACCATCACCTTTAAAAGGTGATGAGTTAGAGCCATCACCTTGAAATGGGGACGGCCATCACCTTTTAAGGGTGATGATACTGCCTCTTCCGCCTTAAATGGTGATGTCCTTAAATTACAATCATTTCTCATCACTCTTCAGGGGTGATGGCCATCATTTATAAAAGTGATCATAAAAAAGGGTGATGGCTCTAATTCATCACCTTTTCGGGGTGATAGTTATCACCATTTTCTGGCTGTGTACACGCGGGTTTACCCGCCATCTTACCCGAGGGTTTACCCGCCATACCCGTTATCTTACCCGCGGGTGTACCTGCCTTACCCACAGGTAGACCTACCTTACCTGCGGGTACACCCGCCTCGCCCGCGGTTAATAACGTCACGGATCCCTGATCTCTTGCTCATGTGTTGTCGGAAGACTATGTTTACACTACTGTCGTCATACGATGAGAGACATAATTTATGAACCTTTTTGCTATTCACCCTAGTTATACTGTTCAATGTGTACATGAATATTATTATATTATATCTCAGAATAGAATACAATTATTACTGCGGCGGCCTAATGGTTAGAGTGTCGGCCCCTAAGCCGTAGGTACTGGGTTCAATCCCAGGCCGGGTCATACCAAAGACTTGAAAAATGAAACTTGTTGCTTTCTCGCTTATGCTCAGCATTAAGAGGATAGAACAAGGACTGGTTTGCTCGGTGTCAGTACAATGTAACTGAGTCGGGTGTCATGTCTGCCCACGGCATGATATTTCAGTGGGACAGCGCTATACGTGATAAAGCTGAAAAATGTTGAAAGCGATTTTGAATCTTATTCACTCACTCACTCACTCACTCACTACAATTATAAATTGAGCCTCAGACTCAAGAACAACTTGAGCTGATTATACGGAGCAGATAAATAGGTCTTCTGTATCCGTTTATCATATAAACAGGGTCTGAATAATTAATACCCTTGCGATTATTCGAAGTAATTTTAAGAAAATTTTACCAAACCTATAATGCCATTATTTTCCAGTAAATCAACGCCATCTTTCCGGTGAACATTTCGCCATGAATTACAAGGAAAAGTTCATCATTTCGAGTACCGGATATATAGGGTTTCCAAATCCATCATTAAAATTCAATCCGTTGGATTTATGGAATATTACCCACTGTACATTATAAATTTGCGGTGAATACTATGATGTTGATTTTAGGGCATGGCGTGTGAAACACCTGTGGACAAGAATATTTAGCACGTTTTTTAAAGGTGCAACTGGAAATGGGTTTGCCACAACATGCATTGTAGTAAGACGTTTCCCTTGACTATTCAGCTATCCTTAGAAAACTAATTTAACCCGATTGGATTCGTGCTGCTTTTGTTTTATAAATGTCAGCGGTACTTTTCGTGAGTCTGGGTAGAAAATTGTCACGAATCAGCTCCTCTCTCGTCTTATCCAAACTTCACAATTTATCTTCGGGAAACACATCTAGGTTAGTCAAACGGAAATGATTTCCGGGAGGCGACTTTCAACGGGAAATCAAATCCAATCTCGTTCATACTTTATACTAAAATTATCAAAAGTGTGTTCCATTTATATTGCGATAAAACTGCAAAGAAATTTTAGGCGTAGTTTGTTCTTCTTTTCTTTTTAGTTATTTATAACTCAAACTTGAGTGAACGTCACTCTATTTTTTTCCTGTCAATCATAATTATGAATCTCGCACGCTAAATTAAGTTTATAGACAAAGAGAAATGCACACTTATCCAAATCTAGTATTTTAATTTTTTTTTAAATTTTTTTTTTTGGCGCTAAGTTGTCAGATGTAAAATTCAGAATAATATATTTTGGGATCCTTAGTGGCATTATGGCCCTAAGCAAAAAAAATGTATGTATCAACTAAAATGATCTCCACAAACAGAAGAGTTCCAACTTCTTTGGCATTGATTTGTAACCCAAGGCATGCGTGTTGATTACATATACAGCTATCATGACCAGTTACTGTGAATATACGATAAAATATTCAAACTCTTCTTACCTTAGTTTTTGTCAGTAAATTCAGCTGTGTATTCACTGCTTCTCCGAAACGTATCGTCCACTCTGAGGCTATCTACAGGGTTTAAGAAACTATTTATAACAATTTTAACATTTATATGGAGGCCGACTTGGACGAAAATAGGTAGCGGATGCGCTTGTATATAAAGGCCCACGTGCGTAGCAACTTCATTCATTGAATGTCGTGTTATTCTGATAGGCGGTTAGTACAATGGGTTATAACAGCATCTTTAATGGGACTATGTTTGAACACGGTGTGAATAAAAGAAGTAGTAGTTTGGTCAGAGGGGCATTTATTTATACGTGTTTGGAGGGGATTAACGTCAATGAGCAGAGATCACGACCGCCTTTCTGAATAATGCCAGGGAGTGGAAGAATCCACAGAATTTTCGGACTTAGTCGTTAAATTCCGTTATCTTCCTCTAAATTGTTTACCCATTTACAGAGCCGTCTATTGGGTTAAAGTTACCATTATCATCTAAGAGGGCACCTGTCCTTCCTGTAGGTGTTGAATTACCTGTACAAGACCATGCACTGCAGCACGAAGTGCTTCATCTCTTCGGTATTTGAGGATGGTAGTACTATCATTTAGTCGTCGTCTACTGAGGAGCATATGCAAAATCAGTGGTTGCCTCTGCAGCATACATTCTCTTTGTTTTGTTTATTTTTTATTTTTATTTTTATTTTATATTCTTTTTGTCTTTTCGCTCTTTTTTGTGAAATTGTTTTTTTTTTTTTTTTTTATTGGGGGTTTTTTTTTTTTTTTGCATCGTGTTAAAACATTGAAATCTACAAAACGACCATACGGCCAATTTGTACATGCTGAAGCAAGTCCCCACTCCTGTATAAACACTGGTAGAACTAAAAATTGTGAATTTGGCATTAAGTGAAAAACAAATCGGTTGAAAATGTTAGCAGGGATATGAAAACAATTCAAAATATTTGTTGTAATGAGAGGAATACTTTCGCATAGGCAAAACTCCTTTGAGATATTACGGTATGTACATCCTCCTTATCCCGTCTATATAATCAGGACTGTGATGGAGCGTTTGTGAAGTCAAAACTGATTCCATGTCCTAAGCTGTCTTTCTAATCATGCACAAATTGTTTCGTACAGAAAAAAAATTATCCAACCTTTATATTGTAAACGGTTGAATTAAATAATGACGTCAAGCAGCCTCGACTGAAGTTTGAAATTGGGCTTTCGTCTGTTTTTGGCTTTTTTCGTACATTCGTACGGAAGCGTCTAGGGGCCATGACTAGAAAATATTTCGAAATGTCGAGATAGTAAGTCGAAATGTCGAGATACTAAGTCGAAATTTCGAGATATATCTAAGTTGAAATGTCGAGATACTGAGTCGAAATTTCGAGTTACTAAATCGGAATTTCGAATTAGTAACTCGAAATTTCGACTTAGTATCTCGAAATATCGACTATCTCGACATTTCGACTTAATATCTCGAAAATTTGACAAAAGGTCTCACCTTAGCATGGCACATGAACGCTTCCTGGAGGCGTCTATAGGCCATATTAAGAGTTTTTCTTTATGTATATTAAGTCGACTTACTATCTCGACATTTCGAAAAAATATTTTTCGTAATGGCCCTTAGACACTTCTGTACAAAGTAAGTAGTGAAGTCAAACAGCGTCGGCGGGTGTTTGAAACTGGGCCTCCTTCCGTTTTTGACTTTTTCGCACACATTTAGCATGGCGTATTAAATAGTCTATCTAAAATATGACATACTTAACCAAAGTGATAGTGGGATGCATTGTCGCACCGGATGGTGGCACTGAAAACATTGGATTCGTTTTGGCTCAAGGCGTCATATTTTAGATATATTAGAAATTCCCAACCTCGCCATCAGGGGTCGCTTTCCACTGGAATATGGCGTTTAACTGCGCCTGTTGCAGCTTCACTAAATTCTTTTTTTTCAACTCTTCGTCGAAATTGGACGTCATTATTTAATCTAGATAAATGGTAACGAATTCATAACAGTTGAAATCATCCTGATTTGCTTTCGTTTATTTTATTCCGCAGCCGGCTGCATTGTCGAGTAAAATGCCCAAAACTATTGCTGTATTTTCAGTGCCGTCTATTATTCCCTTTTATTCTAGGGTCATTTTTGATAGCAAAAACCAGGAATTCAGCAAAGATAAAGACTGCCGAAAGATTGCTATGCCTGCGCCATCTTTATGGCAATAAAGACCGAAATGAATTCGTTAGTAAAGATAGCTCAATAGTTAAATCAGGGCAATTCTCCTTAGCACATTCATTGCTGCACCTGTATCATAATATCTCGTTGGCTTTAGCACAAGAGAGATGATTAAAATTTGACATAAAAAAACTATGCTGGAGAGTATTCACTAGCGTATCACGCCTAGTATAGCATTTGCTAAATCATGTGTGAGATGTGACGATTTCAATCAACGTCACAGTACATAATTACAGAAACTTATAAAACAGGAATATACCACCAAGCGCTTCCACTCAAAGACTTTTTTCAAATTTGGCAATATATATCGCATGCTTATAGCAAAATACGAGCGTAGTGTGAAAGATCTATTGCGTTACGTCTCGTAACTCGTGTCTAATTCCGATTAACCCGGGGCTAGGGGTAGTATGAACTCATGTACTTCAACATCATCACGATTTTCATATGAACAGTCACAATCAAAGCGTGACAGACATTTTTTTCTCTAGATAACGAGTTTGCAACAAAATCATATGGAACCACGAATGCTGATCAGCGATATTTTGGGGCATCACTGGTATCACTGAAAACTGTTGACCACTTTTCACGTGCAGGAAACTAGCCTGTTTATATGTATACCGTGGTTGTTTGTTGTTGGGTTTTTTTTATCGAATTTGTTGCTAATGCTGTTATATGGAATAGGTCTATGGATCATGGACGAGGAAATTCTTAAATGGACGACGGTTGAATATTGAATGACGGACTAGACGCTTATATTTTACGCATAAACACAAAGTTTTTACATATAAATTGTGACATATTTGTTCAGAAGCGAGATTTAATTAAACATTCGGAAGCACAAGCCGATTTGAAGTATTGTGCTTCCAAATCTTTATTTAAATCTCGCCTCTAGTTAAATATGTCACAATTTATATGTAAAAACGTATATGTTTATGAGTAAAATATGAGCGTCTAGTCCGTCATTTAATATCCAACAGTCGTCCATTAAAGAATTTCCTCGTCCATAATCCATAGACCTATTCCAGATAACAACATTAGAAACAAATTCGATAAAATTAAAAAAGAATTAAAAAATAAATAAATAAATAAATAAATAAATAAATAAATAACAAAATAAATAACAAAAAATGACAGTATACATAAAAATAGGATATTTTTTCTGCACGAATGAAGCGGCCAACAGTTTTCAATGATGCCTGCAACACATCATGATGTTCCAAAAATATTAAATCCGTATTGCTGATTAGCATTCGTAATCCATATGATTTTCGTTGTAAAGTCGTAAAGGCGTGGTCCCCTTTTAACCCTCAGCCCGATTGGGCTACGGGGGTATTGTTGTTACCCCATCTGTCCGTCTGTCCATCTGTCCGTCCTCTTTTCCCCGGATTCCCATATCTTGAGAACTACTGAAGGCAGGTCGACGAAACTTCTGTCCAATACAGAATTTAATATATAGATGTGCCTTTTGGATGTTTCGTTGGTTAGGTCCTCATGTGTCTGTCTGTCCGTCCACTTTTCTGTCCATCTGTATCATGGTTTACTTCCAACATTATGTATTATGGACCTTCTTGTGGTAAGTTTCTAAAATCTAGTGGTGGTCAAACCATTTACATGATAATTTCTCTGTATTCAGAAGTGATTTCTTTCCATTCTACTTCCAAAATATTCATGGAATGTTACAAGCGTTCTACTCGATCTCATAAATCTACATATTGCATTCACTGACACAATTTTTCTGCAGGTGGACAGGGGAGATAACCACATAGAGAATTGAGTTGTATAATGTATTGGAAAATGTACATGTAGTGTAAATTTAAATCTATAAATTAAATCTCCACAACTGTTTCTGCTTGTGAATTACCATTTACCAATTACTCAGTTGGCTTTCATTATGCTTCAGTTGTAATTTGTGAAATTTCCACAATACAGCATTCTCTCTGGAATTTGCACAAAGCCCCTAGGAACGGAAAACTATGAACAAAAGCCGCAATGGACAAAAGCCCCGTCCAACATATAGTTTCAGGCCACGGCAATAAGATCACACTTTACTGGATTCCGATTGTATGTATGTATGTCAGTGCATCCATCTGTTCGCCCGTCTGAAATTTCGGGCAGTAACTTGAGCACCGTTCAGCGAATTCTTCTCAAATATGGTACGCAAATACCATGCCATGAGTTGTCGCCTGAGATTGCATTTCGACCACTTTCGCCAATAGGTGACCCCAACTGGTGGTAAAACCCTATATGCATTTCCGTGCAATAACTTGAGAACCTTTCATCAGATTCTTTTCAAATTTGGTATGTACATACCATACCACGAGATGTTGCTTGGGTTATACTGTTAAGGGACTGATGGATTGTAGCCATCATCTTTTTTTTATGATGGAGTGGAATTGGAGCTTTGCGTTGTAAATTAAGGTTTGCCTGCCTGGTAGGATAGCTGTGTATCACAGATCATTTATCGAAGTAGTTTTGCAAACTGTGGGAAAGAAGGTAGTGTGACAAAAATGGCAGAATGTTCAGTTCCGAAAAGAGATGTCTGGTGTGTGCATATATGGTACTTAAGGTTATAATGCAAATGTAAGCCTTTTTTGCAAGATAGGTATTGGCTGGGGGTGTGTTGGATATGTGTTGATATCATACTGCAGTAAGAAATATAAGACTAGAATAATGCATAATATAACATAATTAATGTCTTTCTGTTAACATTATGCTTGTCGCATTATACCTATATTTCCATACAGTTTTTAGCACACTGTTTCAATTCAAGATTTCAACGACAAAGAGACTGCTAGTCTTCTAACTATGGGTTGAAGAGAGCAATAGGAACGGGGAGACGTGTTTTGGGTATGCTTTATAGATTTTCGAAGGGAAACCATCAGGACCGGGAGTTTATCATTTGTTTTACTGCTTTCTTAATCTCTGTTGTATTTAACCCTCTCTCCCCCTTTCGCATCGCAATTTACCACCCTCTCCCACCCCCGCCCACTGATTGAGGAATTATTTGACGGATCTGAACTCACGGATGGATGTTTTTTTCTATTAAAGTTTGTGATAGAAGTGATTGACTCGAATAGCATTTAAATTGATTCCGTAATACTGAGACAATCTTCCTACATCCTATCTCTCTTGTTTTAATTCTTTCTCATACCACTTTGATCTCAATATCAATCCTACTTTCTTGCAACAGCTTTTTTTAGCTATTACTAGTTTGTCGTTTGTTCTGGTTCTGATATTTGGAAGTCCAACTCTCTTTCCCTTGTCTGATTTGCTTTCACATGTGTTACCGAGTATGTAATCGTAGCTGTTCTAATTTTCACGTCAGTGAATTATAGAATTATGGAATTGGTCATTCCAGTTTAGTTCTATTATGCTCAAATCAGATATGTTTTCAACGACCCAGTATATTCGCTGTCTACACCTCTACAAACCAAAAAGGAGTTCAACCATCCCTGTTTGACTACCTGATGTTTTTTATTTTTGCTTCCATGTGATTCTTCTGATATCCGGTTTGAAAGCTCTCCAAATATCACAAAGATCTAATTGGCCGTTTACGTCGAACACCGTTGGTTATTTTTAGTAAATAATTAGCCATGCCTGAAGAATAGTTCCACATCAAGTTCCAGTCACCTCAAACGACACCAACAATGTATTTTTATTCCCCCTCCTACCAAACTTTCTGTGCTTTTTGTCGTTTCTCCGGAACGACAGAAATTGGAGAGCTGAAACTCCTTGACTTTTTATTTTATCATATTGGGGTCATTTTAAGCCTATTTGCATAACCCCTCGAGCAGAGGATCATGGGCAAATTCAAGATGGCGGCCACGTGGGGTACCAGAAAAGTGATGGTTTTGTCATATTTCATCAAAATTTCTGCTTTTCCGCAATGAAAAGTGGGCAAAAACTATTTTATTGTTCACATTAATATTTACTAATTTATCACGCAGTTTTTGCGGAAAAATTGCATAAATAAAAAAATAGGAAAATCCGATCGAAAAATCGACCAAAAAATGCCGTTTTTTAAAACGTCACTGTGACGTCATCAAAGCGGCCATCTTGGATTTTTTTACATTTTCTGGTAAAGCTTGACGCAAGGGTATAGTGTGGTAAGTTTCAGTTCAAGGGGTAAGAAAAATAATTATGGGGCTCATTTCGCCCCCCTCCCCCCAGGCCAGGAGAGGTCCCAAAAACCCCAGGCCAGATAGGGTTAATACCTATACCCATCTGGGTTGTTATAGCGTCATTTACATGCCTGGCTTACCGTAGAGCAGACTGTGGTTGGGCCATACGAGCAACGAGCGGACAGTATCACCAGGGTAGCAATATATTCAAGATCAAATCAAACAATAGTTGTTCTTGTCACTGTTTTTTATTTTAAAACCGAAAGCTTTGATGAACACACCATAAGAGATTTATTAGTACATAGCTGTATAGTATTTTCAATAACTAGACTTGAAACTAGGTCTATTGTCGAAGAATAGTATCACAACACGAAATCAACGTTTACATAATACAAAATCTATATAATACGATGTCAATGATTGGTTGAATCACAGCTAAGTGTCAGCTTTCTCTTTGGGCCATTGGGTACCCTGTTCGGAAATACAGCATCAGCGTATAGTCGGTCTTAAAATGTTGATTGGAAGCTCATTAACAGCTCTGAAAGGAATACACGAGAAAATATAACTTTAGTAAAGTTATTCCAAAATCTGATATAATCGTGTATGAACACTGAATAGAATAATAGAATGCTTTATTATAAAATGTTCTGTAAACTCGTCAGAACAAACTTACAAAACGCGGTTTCTTATTGGTCCTTTCACTGTAGTCGATATAATACGGACAATGGATATAATGGAAAAAAAGTAAAAAAAGAAAACCACCGGTGCATATCTAGCCGGTGTTTACTACATGTACATGTCGGTGATACTTTATTTTTTAGTTTTCTAGACTATCACCGACATGTACATGTAGTAAACACCGGCTAGATATGCACCAGTGGTTTTCTTTTTTCACATTTTTCTAGAATATGTCAATAATAAACCATTAGTTTGCGAGTGCTCCAGGGAGTAGCAGACCCACTAGGCTTACAATAATCTTCAACCCTGATGAAGTTTTAGCCATCTTTTACTCTCATGAAGTATTGCGTATACATGTCGAATACATGACAGATGTTACATTAGCCTAAACTCTGACATCGCCTCTGTAACTCGGCCTTCATACGTTTTTAGCCCACTCGATCGGTTGATGTATCGATTACATACAGGATTTTCCTTGTGGCCGGTGTTATATGTATACTACGTTGGCAATTAAGTGCCATCGATCCGTATTGCACCAAGGGATTCGATTTATTGAGAGATAAAACGCCATCAGGTTTCAAACTATCTTACCTCAGCATATTTGACATGTCACATCAAAGGTACCATAGCAGCCCTTGTTGACCCAGATACCGTTAAAGGTTTGACCATACGTTTCAGGTGTATTACACTTGGAAGCGGTCGGACGCCTCTGAAGTCGGACATTGGTCACTTGGAATGTAAGGTCACATTCCGTTACCTCGGAGAAAGCTCGTCTACTCCGACAATCGACAAGGGTACTGGACGTCTTACAGTTTGTGTTTCGGCTTCCTGAGATTCAAAGAGATACATTGTAAATATACTGTTCCGGATTTAAGCATTTTTGCAAATGCATTTTCGTGGTTCATTTTGGGCGCATATTCAGGACTGAAAATGGATATATTGCTTATTTACGTTTCGGAAAGTGTTCAAACCGAAGTATATTGAGCTGAAGTGTTTAGAGTTAAAGTGTATGTATTCCTATGTGTCCACCGCCACAGAGAATCGACCAAATCGACCGTTTGTCAGCAAGCCAACAACGTGAGTTTTCAGCATGGTATTGGTCACAAATCATAATGATATAAGGGTGTGTATTGACCCTCACGGTCTTCATAGGACAAATCACAGTAGCCACTCACCCCTCCATACAATGGATGACAGGTTGCCAGATCTGACCAGTGAGAAGATATTAGTACGTTTAATACAACAACGGGTTTGGCGTGTGGAGCTCGATGAGGGAACTTCGTATCTCACTACATTCAATACGCCACATGACAGGTACAGGTGGGTGAGGATGCCTTTTGGTATTACATCAGTGCTGCGAGAATTCCAAAGGCACCAGAATCAGGTACTGGTAGATCTCCTACGAGGGCAACTTAACCACGATGACAAAACTTGTGTAGGGTGAAATGGAGTCCGTCGATCACGATCAGAATTTGAAACTGAAATTTGAACAAACCCAACTGCTTCGTCCTGAAGTGCTATTTATTGGACATGTCATCGCCAATCAAGTATTGAGATGTTACTCTGAAAACGTCTGTGCGGTACTTGATCTGCCCAGTTGTGTTGATGTAACGGGTGCAGAACGAGTGATAGGTTTTGTTAATAGCCATAGATTCTGCCCTGCTATAGCTCAGTATCATGTGAGAACCTCTGCGGAAGCTACAAGTGCAAGATAGAGACTGAGAGTGGCACCGGCAAATCGAGCATGGTCCAGATTTTTTTTGGAAAACCAAAAACAATGATTGTCCACTCACCAGTTCTCAAATATTATGATTCGAAGGCTGTCTTAAACTTCAATGCGATGGCCCAACCCAAAGCGGGCAACTGAACGCGTAGGTAGTAGGTCAGGAAACAAAATATTTGCATATAGAAAATAAACCTGCGCCGTTATCTATGGTTTGGAGAAATTCCACATGCAAACAGTCACGGTAAAGGAGGACCACAGACCGCTTGAAACCCTCGTTACAAAATTTTACTGAGCGTCCAAGCAGCTCCAGTCTACTTCTATGATACGATCCAGGAAAGAAAATATTAAGGATGTCCGCTGGTGGTTTTTGACTTTGGCAGCCATTTTGCCTGTTTTTCTTTTGGGTTATCTTCCTTCCCTAGGTTAAGAGATGGGGATTTACTTTAAAAACCGTCTAGCCGAAAATTTCGCACACCAACATCCATCCAATTTGCTGAATTTTGATAGACATTGTGATTATCTGCAAACAGTTAGAATATAAGAAGAAGTTAAATACTATTTATATGAATTTTTCATGAATATGCTTCAAAACTAGGGCTATTCCCTATGCTTTCTGGGTTATCAAATTGAGCATGGGTCATGGGCATGGGTACTTTGATTTACCACCAGCGGACATCCTTAATTGAGGATACATTCATGCGTCGCTACGTTCTAACTCAAGTCGGATGTAACTCGATCTCGTTCAAGATATGCCCGATGCTGCTACCAGTCTGTAAGAAGATATGCAGAGGCACCCATCCAGCGACGAGAGTAGCCATAAGTGGGCAGATCAAATACTACAGCCTTCAAAGGGGATGACACACACTCTATTCTGGTGACGGTTGTCGACCTTTTTGTCTTTGCAGTATATAGTATGAGGGTTACCTGTGATCCAACGTTACCACTACTTTAATGTTCTGGGTACAATGTCGAACTAGAATATCCAGTTAATCTTTTGTGTAAATTACAAGCGGCAGATCCAACATTCAATATTCGCCCGTCGTTCATAAAGGAATAGACTCTTTCGCCATTTCATTTTTTTGCAACTGCGCAGCGTGTGCGCAGCTTTTCGTGAACTTCCTGTTTGTACCAAGTCGGAAGTTTTTAACGTTAGAGAGATAGGTCGAGTGTTGGAAAACAGTTGATATTTTGTGCAACTGTACGTAAAATCATTAAAAAATCTCATGGACTACCGCCAGATAGGCGAAAGAACGGCTCCGGATATTTATTCACCCTGAACACAATTTAGTTCCACAGAAAAAGTACTTTTCCCGAGATATGACCCACTTTCAACCTGGCCAGGATGCGGCCGTTGGTACAAGTGACCTTTCGTGACCTCGCCTTGTGCGCATGCCCAGTTACCCTAGATTTGTAATGGCGATCTCGGCTATTCACGAATAAAGGAGATGAATAGATTCTGAGTTTGGAGGTGTTGTTATTCAGTAACAGGAAGATCAGACCAATAGAAGCTTACACGAAACATCGACCAAAAACATCCCAATCAGCAAAACGGTCGTCGTGCATTTAGCTCATATCACGCTAGATACTCACCGGAACAAACCTTGTACGTAACATCGAATTTCCCTGAGCAGCCATTGCTCACCCAGACTTTGCCGTCGATAGTGCTGCCAAATCCGTCAGCGAACCGACAGGGGGCGCTGCTATATAACTGCTTGAGATCGACTCTAACGACCTCGTGCTGAATATAACACTGGTTGTAGCCATTGTTAACACTGGTGCACTGTAGCTGAGTGTCATAGGTGGGACAATTTAAGTTCCTCCGGGGGATTTGAGGTATATTATTGGGGTAAACGCCTGAAATAAAAAATAAAAAAACCACATTGCTATAACCTCATCGTGGTATCGGGACCAACAATCCAGGCGCTAAACGGATCCCCTTCTATGGTAGTTTTTCTCATTTATTTCCATTTTCCCAACAGTTTCAACAAATTTTGGTCTTGCGCCAATGACACCAATATGCAGGGGTTTCATACCAATTAAAATCTTCAGTTGGCTTGCTTTAATTTATTTGCCGGGAGATATGAATTGTAGAAGTGTTTGCAGTAATTAAAGCATTCCAGACAAAGATTTTACCTGATTTTAAATCCCTATACATTGATGTCCTTGGTGTATGACCAAACTTTATAATAACAGGTGTAAAAAAGCAAAATAGTAATGAAAATAAAAAAAATAACTGGTGTAAATATAGTCTACTGCTCACATTCAAAAACAAGGATCATAATGCTTACATTTATGATATTTTTGGCAATCTCAGGTAGAAAATAGTCCAGTTTTCATTGATCCAAAATATTTCCAATGCTGAAGACATAGGAAAAAGTCAGAAGAACGTACCGCTGGGAGACACACGTCAATGCACACGCCGCTGTTATAGGGGCAGAGCTATTTGCTAAGGATTAACTCCAATTTTAGCGCAAGACCCGGATAGGAACATCATAGTATCCATGGCATCATTCAAAGATGTTGACCGTTTCCAACTTTCACGAAACTGAGTATAATTCACCCAGTCAGATTATCCGGACAACGGGTGAAGCAGTTGTTTGTCTATCCTCTCAATGATGAGCAGCATGGGAGGAAACAATAAGTATCATTTGTCAATTCCAGGATCTCCCGCTTGCGAGCCGCACTCTCTAACCACAAGGCCACAGCAGTGCGGTGTTTTATAAGTGTTGAAAAATATCACTAAAGGTTTTAACTAAGTTCAAACTACTTTGAGCAGTCATCATGGCTAGTCTCAAAGTGATGAATAGCAATCGTAAGTTGTTAGAGTACAATCCAGATAGGATTATTAAACTAAAGGGTGCTGATCTTGAAGTGTGGATTTTTAAGATTAATTAATAAAGTTAAAAGCTACATTTGTAGCACCACGATACTTTCTACTCCCACGACAATTTGAGTGGCCAACAACCCAGGCTAAATGCACCTGTCGCTTCTGTCGGGGCAGATCCATTGTCTCAAAATTATTTTCAATTCTAGTGCAAGTCAGAGATCGATCGAAATTAATTTTCAAGTCGTGCGTTTGTGTCAAATGATTATCTCGATTATGATTGTTCGATTGTGGCTGTCCACTTCAAGTCCATGACGATCTTCTTAACTGTATGCTCACGTTATTACCAAATAAACATAACGTTTTTTAACATTTGCGAAAGGGTAAATTAAAGTGTAACTGTGGTACTTTTGTTTACGACATATTGAAGATAATCCTCAAAATTATGAGATTTCTTCCCTGCTTTTTGTTTTGCGACTTTAATTTTAACAATTTCAATGTTATTAACGTTATAGTAGTGCACAGCACCAGAAGCCTGTCGGAACTTACAATGTTATTATGCAACGATTAACCCCGTCACCACGCTTCATTGTCACAAGTCTCTTACATTCTGCATCGCGACGTTCCACGGAGAGCCAAAGACGATCGAAGTATGACGTAGTCAAAGTCGTATCTGACATCACAAGGGACCGGGGAGAGTTCTCTCCCATTGTATAAAGCTACGCTTGAATCCTCTGAGCCGGAGTACAAGTGAATTCTTGGGGTAATCTTTATTGCGGCTTATTATTCACATCATTATCTTGAATATGACGTCACTTACACAAGTACCGCAGTTACACTTTAAACGTTTTGAAAACATAAAAGTATATAGCGGTGCATTTAAACATCGTTTAAACGTTCTGAGAAATATTTTTCCGGAAACATTATTTTAAAAACATTTCAACATTTTTGTATAACATCATATATAACGTTTTGAAAACGTTTTCACAAAATGTTTTTGAAAAATATTATTGCATTTTAAAAATACTGACTATATTTATTATGACTAGCTTAATAATCTAATCAAAAAGAAAATATTTCCCAAAAAAGGTTCTCATGCTGTTTTTGAAACCCCACAAAAAGGTTTCCAAAGACGTTTTTGTCTAATGATTTTATGATGTTTCTTTATGATACAGATTGTATTATATATAGCTTTCAAATCGATCTATCATCTCTGAAAGAACAAAAAAAAATCTGTTAGTTTAATAACAGAATTTACCGATATCATATAACTAAAAAATATTTGGCTCATTAGGCAAATTCTCGAAACAAAGCAGTGTGGACAAATACTCAAGTTTTGTGATGGTGGAAACAGTGGAACTCTCCATATTGAAGTGACAAATAGCTGTCTCACGTGACATAGGACGTGGCGAGAGAAGGACCACGTATATGATTAGGTGGGTAAATGTCCCCAGAACAGGTGCGGTAGAAGTGTCAAAAATAAAATATTACATATACAAGAAATTGTTCAGTTGGCATGAAGTACAATATTATATTGTATACTCAGAAAAGCTTCAAGGCACTGGGTCTCATCATTCTCGAATAACAGGGTCGTGAAGCAGTGCATTCGTGCAAAATCACCAATTTTGAGGCGAAAACACCTCATATTTCTTTCTATAAACTTATGAAGATAAACAATAACCCGAACCAGCTTGATACAGCATACTCGCTGTTCCAATAACTAGTCGTAGATCACAAATCTGGTTCTGGTTATCGTTTACAGAGGAAAATAGCAATTGTTTTCTCCTCAGAATCAACTATTTTGCACAAACGCACTACGGCAAAATGATGAGACTCAGTGGCTTGAGAGTTTCTGAGTATACAATATAATATTGTACTTCATGACAGTTGAAGAATTTTCTTGTGGTGGAAGTATTTTATTTTTGATATTTCTGCATTGCTCCGGACCTGGGGCCATTTACCTATCTAAAGATACACGGTCCTTCTCCCGTTGTTCTTAATTATGAAAAGCGTGTGCTAAATTAAGTTGATAACTGAAGTGAAATGCACACTGGTCCATATCCAGTTCATTTTTTACCACATAAATTGAAACCAGTAATACAGGATGATAAATTTGGATATCTCTGGCCATACCAAAACCTCTGTATACGGACTAAATTTATCTCCCCACGCACGAGAGTTCCAATATCTTTGTCACTGTTCTGTAACCCAAAACTTGCGTATTGTGGGATGAAGACTTCAAATTGTCATATCAAATCTATGCCAGTAGTTTCTCTTATATATACAACATGTCGGCATACTCTCGACTCCAAGCAGCCTCATCTTCACAAGTCCAGGAAAATCCTAAATCCTCGCAGAGGGTTTACCTGGACATTTTTATGATTCGAATGAGTTCTTGAGTTGATGCCTCTATTATACAATCTCGTACATTTCATCCCCGCACTTGTTTTGAATTAGCATGTTTATATCCTAAGCCTGCGGTTTTTGCTTTGACTTCCGACTTTGACATCAAAGCAGTTTGGCCCGCGATAGAATTAAAACCTGTTACATCTCATACCTCGCAGCAGATTGGCCTAAACAACTAATAGTAGCTTAGCGCGTTCGCTGATTGGGTTGATTTAGAGGAAACCCCTTGATCTATTTATATCCAGAACTCGTGTATCGATCCTAACAGATCGATCGATACACTGGCTCGCGAGGATGACCAGCCTGTGATTCGACAGATGTTGTTTTCATTGTTGTTGACCTTGATAAGGCACGTGCATTTGTTTATCTATGACCCGATCACTCACATACAACTTCCGTGGCCGCGCAGTAGTTCCAATGTTATACTACCGTCGGTGAGCCTGTCGTCTTTGTTAGACTATCCTGAATTAAACACTCAAACCAATGTATTTCGTAACCAAACGGAGAAGAAAAATAATGAACTTGCGTTGTTAAAGATTTATGACGTCATCTCGATTAAAGAGGCTGTCCTGCTCTCGAAGGGGACAGATTCGCCCGCTTCCACACATCAGAGAGCGACAGGGAGCTGGGATTAAATATGCCAGCTTGCGCCTGCGTATGGCCCAGTGAGCAAGTTGGTGCTATGACTACAACCACCTCGCTGGGGGTCTAATAATACCCCAGCCACCAATCAGATTTTTGAACCGGATTTTAGGCCGCGCGCACATCGCCGGAAGTGACATCATATATAGTAAAATAGATGTTTGCCGAACATTTCGATTACTTTTCAAGTATGCAAAATACCTCGGTTGACATAGCGCTAAAAAAAAATATCTGGAGATTATTTTCCCTGTTTATCTGGACAGAGCATGTGAAACGTAGTTCGCTCATGTGCAAAACTGAAGGAGTTCTTCAATCAGATTCAAACTGGATACGTGGGTTTTCACCTATACGTCCTGGCAACGTAGTAAAGTTTAACTTCCGCTATTGGAGGCAGGGATGATAAATGAGCCTGTGAAATGGAGCATGCGCTGTGTGGAGGATGCTTTGACTGATGTGGTTGATATACTGGAATTTCTCACAAATCGTCAAACATTGTAATTGCACCAAGAACATTTTATATTTGTTCTGACACCATACTGAATCGACAAGTGTGATTATAGGTGAATGCACCAGTCCATTTGTCATGCGACCATGAACTGTAGGTTGAATCACTTTACATTGAAGCCGCATAACAGCTGCAATGTTATAATGAGGCAACATGTGATTATATATCAGATATGTCGACAGTCCATTGTAGCTACCATTCGTCTTGGCAACAGTCCATTTGGCGAATCATTAGATCAGACGATGTGCTCTCTGTGCATCATTCACAAGTGCATGTTGACCTACAATGGACTGTCGATCGGTCCGATGATGATACAATGGACTGTCGTAATATCAGACAGACAGAGAATATACTATTAATGGTTCATATTCCTCTTAAACACACACAAGTGGAAGGAATCGAGAGATGAATGAGTCAGTGATACATGAGGCAGGTAGTAAGTTCCCACGTGTTCATTTTGTGCTCATTTCCTCACACTATAATTCGATGCTAATACCTACAATGGACTGTCTACCAACACCTAAAAACACCTCTCGCCGCAAAAATGTTTAAAATTTTTGTTAACTTGAAATAGTAATAACCCTACGTTTGGTGACAATATAGTACGATATTTCTCCTTCAAAATATGACTGGACACCAGTAACCATACCTGTCATCGATATGCTGAAAATCGTTCATTTTCGGCTGTGGTCACTGTCGTCTGGTCAGACACACGCCCACGCTTGATATCGAAAGCACTGGAAAACCTACCATTGACTGTAATTTGACACGTGACCGGCGGTTTTCACCTATAATCATACTTGTTGATTCAGTAGGGTGTCTGACCTATTCTATACATACCTGGTCTTGGGAATATTCGCTGATTTATTAAATTCCTGTTGACTTCGTTGGTGGCATAACGAACGGTAAACTGTCCCCCACAGCCCTCTTTCACCCATAGGTAATTCCCCACAAAACCGAATGTATTATAGAGTCGACAGTTTCCCGAACCGAAAGTCTGTCGAACCAAGGATGCTTCGACAATTCTACCCGGGGCCGCACACTGGTTAGGCGAGATCCCGTTACTGTAACACGTGATTGGGATCTGTGAAGTCACAGGCGGAAAATGGCCTATAAAAAGCAAAAACAAAACAAACGTATAAAATCCTGTTTGTGTATAAATCTTGACATTTCTACGATGTAGGTATTTATTTTTGGACATTTGAATCGGCGCTTCCCGCATGAAAGCAATGACTGGTCAGTATTGGCAGCCTGCACGCCGTTTCAGTCCTATGTTTATACATGGGGAAATGGCGAAAACTGGCAAATATGTTTATACTGTGCTTTATACTATGTTTATATATAAGAACCTATCAACATGTCTACCCTAATGGATATTTGGCGAGTTTAATTTGGAAATATGCCATTTAAATTACAGTGAGGCATGGACGTCCATTGTTATCCCACTGAATTAAGGTGGCATGCCCAGTTATCCTGGCCAGAAGACCACGAACAAAATTATTGACGATGTTTTGGGAGGTTTATTAGAGTCTAATACTCACAATTGTTATTGAAACAGTACATATTGTATAGTTTTACTTACCATAACTGAGTTTCATACCGATAGCAAATAAACACAGTGACGCCAGTGTATTCATCGTCCCTGTCGATAAACAAAATAATCTTTAAAAGGCGTTTTTTTTTAATTCTTTGATTGAGGGGTGCTATCCGGAAAAAATGGAAATATGATTGATCAAATTGTGCTCAGTAGTACGCCATTTTGAACCCACCCACTCACGGGGGTGATTGAGTGCTATGTGAGTGGGTGGGTTTAAAATGGCGGCCGTTTGACGTCCGCCATTTTGAACCCACCCACTCACTCGGTTGCACTGATTGACCTGGGATGTGAGTGGGTGGGTTTAAAATGGCGGACTTTCTGGATTGTGACCTGGCACTATGGGATGCATGTACTGACTTGGTTCTGGGTATTTGTCATCACGGGGAGGTCACGTGATCAGTTCAAGGTCATATCCATTTTTTATCGATATGTCAACCCCACACCCAGTCCATTAGATGCTCCTTCACCTAAGCTTCATTTTGATACCTCACTCGACCTGTGGTGTGAGTGAGTGCAAGAATGTATTCATCCGCGGTGATGCAGTCATGTCTGGCGGTGATTCGGTCTCGGGAAAAAGCTTCCTTGCCCAATGCCTACGGACTTTACCGAAGATACACGGACTTTAACGAAAAGACACGGATGTACACGAAAAGACGCGAAGGTGAACGCCATTGTGGGAAACCTCCCACAGACAGGTCAGTACATGCATTTCTATGTTGTTCACGCATAATAAAAGGATTGATCTGTAATCTGTGTTGTTGTTGTTGCTCCCTTTTTTGGACTAGCCCATCAGAATAGTACGTATCACGGACTATACCCGTATAGCTACATCTGGTCTATAAAACATGTCCCTCTGGATCCCACACCTACATTTCTACAGAGCCATGGCGGAGATCAAGCCCCATGCGACTCGCATTTTACAGTATGCCACCGTGGTGAATTCATTCACGTGTTACCGAGCAGTGGTCCGGTCCATGTTTGCAGATGGCGACGACAACGAGGGACGACGCCAGATCCTGAACGAGTTCACGGAAGCGGTCCTCCACAGAGTGCACTCGATGGACAGGCGTGCCATCACTCACCACTACTGGACTATTACAGCCATCCTTGATGCTCGCGCTATGGACCAGGAGCGCTCACGCCGGAACCAGCGCCGGCTGGTTGGCCTCATACTAGTCTGTGCTCTATTCACCCTGGCGCTGTGGTATTGACACTATAAATACGAGGGATGAGACAGAGTGTGTGTCATTCTCCCTTCGACATTTAGAGGAAGCATGTCATCACTCCAAGCCATCCTGACGCTTACACCCAATATGAAGTTATACGTGTATGATGCTAAAGTGACCCTGGTCGAAGATTGTGGAAATATTTGCTTTGAGCACGCTGAGACTCTATCGGATAGGGTGACACTAGAGCGTGATGGCTGGACTAAGTTTCAACGGGTGTTGAGCGGAGAGTTAGACGGACACCTGATCCACCTGGACAAGGCCAACTACGTATACCATACTGCGCTCTACCCACGGGTGGGACGCTACCAAGAGCCGGCTCGAAGTTTCCTCCTAACTCCCTCTCTGTGGTCAGCCTTGGAGAAAATAGGCCCTCTGGTGGACCAGTTATTTATACCCGACGATCGATCACCCCACCAATTGGCATGGGCTCGTGCTATCGAACACGCACTAGATGAACCTAATGAAAAAAAGCGGATGGAGAAAATACTATATGTATAGAATGCGCAGAGGCTGGAATGACAGTGTCACCTGATGAAGCCACCCACACACACATGACGGGCCAGAACGATGAAGAAGAAGAAAAATCCGTGATGAAGCCGCGGGGCCAATGGCTGAACCCCATAAACAACTACATGAACCCGACGACGATGCCATTGATTACCCCGCTAGACTCAGTCAGCCCAATGACATGACCACCTGATCCTTTGATCTCACGGGGTTCTCCCTATAAATACGAGAGACAGTGAAATCTGGTACCATTCTCGTACTGACCATGACGGAGCATATAGTACTGGCGTATTTCAGCTTGACCCCCGAGGTTTTCCTGCACGTGTATGCGGATACGGTCGATATCATGGAGGAGGTGGTGGAGACACGGACCCTACACAACCGTGCCCGGCTCACATTCGTCTGTCCCGGGAGGGCTGGACCAAATTCAAACGGGTGTTGTCTGGTGAACTGGACGGCGACCTCATCCACTTGTGTCACGATGTGTACATCCGACGCGGCCCTTTCTTTGCTCAATTGGCTCGGCTAGATGGAGGTACAGTGCATTTACCCTTCACCCTGATCTATGGTCTGCATTGGAAGATGCCGTGGTGGATGTGGATGAAGTGCTTATCAAGCGGTCATCAGACGAGTTGGACTGGTCATTGACCATGGCCACTGTGGAAGTCCACGAAGAAAATCAGAAAGAAACTCCGGCCCAAGATATACCTGTTATAAATAAACGATAGAGCCAGGGTCCATCATCATTTTGTCACCATGAAGCGCTGGGAGAAGGTGTTGGATAACTTATACTACAGTCCCGACAGTCCGGCAGCCTATAGTGCATTGTCGGCTCTCTCTCGAGCGGCCAAACCCCAGGGGGGACAACGTGCCCAAGTCCGAGATTGGTTAAGAAGACAAGACACCTATACCTTACATCGATCTGTCCGTCGCCATTTTCTACGGAACCGGGTCATCGTGGGAGGAATAGATGCCCAGTGGCAAGCGGATTTGGTGGATATGAGCGCCTTTGCCAAACACAACGATGAGAATCGGTATATCTTGACGTGCATCGATATCCTATCCAAGTATGCGTGGGTGGTACCCATCCGGACGAAAACGGGGCAAATCTCATAGCGGCGTTCAAAGACATCTTCAAGACCGGGCGCAAACCTTTGTATTTGCAAACCGACGAAGGCACGGAATTCCTCAACAGACCGTTCCAAGCCTTTCTCAAGAAACAGAAGGTGTTTTTCTTCCATACGTACAACGAGACCAAGGCTTCCGTGGTGGAGAGGTTCAACAGGACATTCAAAGGCCGCATGTATAAATATTTCACCTATAAGAATACAAGGTACATCGATGTTCTCCCGAAACTGGTGAGGGGTTACAATCGAGCCTATCATCGAAGTATAGAGAGAGCCCCCATTACCGTGACCCAACGCAATGAAGCCCAAGTCCGGCGTGTCTTGTACCCCAGGCCATCGCAGCGAACGACGAAGGCGGTGTACAAGGTCGGGGACCCTGTACGATCAGTAAAGTCAAGGGCAAGTTCGAGAAAAGTTACTTGCCCAACTGGAGCGATGAGCACTTCCTGATTAAACGGCGCCTACCCCGACAGCGGCGAGTCTATGAACTGGAAGATCTCCAAGGGGAAACGTTGCTGGGGACGTTTTACGACACGGAATTACAGCCTGCTGTAAAAACACAGCAAGACTACTACACGGTGGAGCAGATTTTGAAAACGGAACGTCGACGTGGCAAACTGTTTCATTTCGTAAAATGGCAAGGCTGGCCCAGTTCCTTCAATTCCTGGGTCGCGGCCAACCAGGTGAAACGACTATAAAACCAGACACCACTGCCGTCCTCCTTCATTCCACATCCGACCACAGTGCTATGGACCAACAGCAGCTGCCTCTGAAGACAGCGTCTCGCAAAACGCGCAAAGCGCAAGTGGCCTTTGGGGTGCTATTGCTAACCCTGCTGAGTGTGTTGTACGGAGGTGTGTTTTACGACGTAGCCTATGTCAGCACGTTACTTAACCAACTGAGAACACCAGGCACCAGCGAAACGGGTCTACAAAGAGCACCAGTCGTATCGAGCCCAGTCAACACCACCACCACCACCACCACACCCCGCGTACAAGCCACGTCGAGCTCTACACCTACACCAAGTACACCTACTACGTCTCAAGACCCACCGGATTTCATCCCTCACAGTGAACCGACCACCCACGTTGTACCCACTCCCAGCACCATCTCTGAACGTGAACAGACAACGACGACCGACGTTGTACCCACCACCACTCCAGTTCACTCGTACGAAATTTACAAGAGCGGGTTACCACGACAACGGATAGACCTCAAACCATGGACCCTCGGTGGCAACATCCCTTCACCTGCGTCATCGCAGGACCGACGGCTCCGGCAAAACGCACTTCGTCAGGAAGCTCCTTCAACACGCCGACAGCATGATCACTCCACCCATTGCCCGAGTCGTGTGGTGTTACGGAGAATGGCAGGAAGCGTATGCAGCAATGCCCTACATCACGTTCGTGGAAGGCCTACCCAACCTGGCCGATTTGGAACCCGACACCTTGGTGGTTGTGGATGATCTCATGGCGGAGACGGATGCACGGGTCACCCAACTCTTTACCAAAGGCAGCCATCATCGACGGCTCAGCATCATCTACATTGTGCAGAATCTGTTCAGTAAAAAACAAAGAACATCGGAATATCAGCTTAAATGCCCACTACCTGGTGGTCTTCAAAAACCCGAGAGATACCACTCAACTGCTGCACCTGGCGAGACAGATGTTTCCCGGCCGCACACCGTTTGCGTTGGAAGCCTTCAAAGATGCCACAACCCCTCAGCACGGGTATATGCTCTTCGACCTCAAGCAAGCCACCCCGACCACCTTCGACTACGGACCGGCATCTTTCCCGGAGAGACCCACCACGTGTACATGCAAAAATAATGTAAACACATCCACAGTGGCGCCTCCAGCTGGGGTCTGTGTGTTTGATGATGGGGAATAATAAAAAGAATGAATACCACAGCAGGGTTGACTTTGTCTGTGAGGTGAATAAAAAGGGCAGCGTTGTGGGTTCTAGCATTAGTTGTACAGGATGTCTGCGCGAGTACGGAAGCACGCTCCCACGCTCCGTGTATTGAAGACGGCCCCACCCGAGTTAGTCCGAACCACTGTACGCGGTGCGGACCCTGACCTTGTACGCTGTCTGTGCGAGATCGGGTACAACCTGTTAAAAGGCAACGTACCACTGACTCCGGCTCAGAAGATCAAGTTGGCCAAGCATAAGACAGGTCTCCGAACCCTAGTCCACAAGCGGGTCCCTCAAACACAAAAGAAAAAGGTGTTACAGAAA